>CM042168.1:6193288-6265788 GCA_023376005.1 Doryteuthis pealeii
CCAAATCATGCTGGATAAAATACAAAAATGTAAATCTTGATTATTTGTTGTTGCTTTTTTTCCGCTGAATTCTTATTTCTTAGGAGTTTCGTCACCTCAACTAGATTATGGACCATTCTGATTTTATTTTAGAGAAAGAAAGGGCTGGAAAAGAAATCCACATAGAAAAAATATAATAAGAAAGAAAGAAAGAAAAAAAAGAAAGAAAGAAAGAAAGAAAGAGAGTAACGGAAAGATAAAGAGAGTGGGTGATGAATCTAATTCGTTTCAATCGAACATAATGAAAAGATAAAAAGAAAGAAAGAAAAAACAGTGAGGAATTTAAATCAAGATTCTTATACTTTTTACTTATTGAACTATTTTACAATAGCTCTTAAGTAAACATATCAATCATTGTAATAATTAAATCATAATACTGGTGTATATACACAGGTCCTGTTATTTTTTAAATAAAGAACCAACTTTTTGTTTAAATTTTTGAGATGAGGCTTGGTATTGTCCTCATCTTTATTGTTATATACACAATGTTTCCGCCGATGTGCCCTCCAGATCTTTTCAGGTGTTTCTTGTCAAACTCTGGAACCTTCTCAGAATTTTCTCTTTGAACTCGGGAACCTGCTTGTCGATCTCGGGAGGTAGGGGGTCTTCACGCAACTTCGAACCGAACCCTTTATTCAATCCATATTGTTTAGACTGTTCTCATTCTGTTAACCATGACCGGGTACAAGTGTTAAGCTATATTAAGTATTCTATGTTATTATCACCCTTGGTCAGGATTGAACCTGCAAACTAAAGATGATTGTCACTTAGATGTGTATTAACTCATCTCTAATATCTGTTAAGCCAATTTATCAACTGAATAATTTTGATAATACAAAAAACTAACTTTTTTTATTAAGACGTTTTCATTCCAAATTTTCTAAGAGAGTTTTTAAAATTGTGATTACTGCCTACTATCTCCATCCCAAATTAATCTTTAATTAACTTATTCATAAAATTCTACAGAAAGACGTGTACATAACTCTTTAAAAATGTCATTTAAAATTTCATTTTAATTTTTCTAAATGTTTATTTTTTTTTTTTTTTTTTTTACAATTATGCACGATTTTTAAATATTTTTTCCTTGCATGAGAAAACACGTTTCCAAAGTTGGATGAAGTTTGATATTGTCATACAAACTCATTTCCGCACGAACAACGCCAGGTATGCCTACTAGTATTATATATATATATATATATATATATATATATATTATATGTGTGTGTGTGTGTGTGTGTGTGTGTGCGTGTGTTTGTGTGTGTGTGTGTGTGTGTGTTATTATGTGCGTATATATGTTGTGTTTATTATGTGTAAAAATGTGTGTGTTTTTATGTGTATGTATATATATATAGGTGTGTGTTAGTGTGTATATATATGTGTGTGTTATTATGTGTGAGTATATGTGTGTGTGTTATTATGTGTATTTATATATATAGGTGTGTGTGTGTTATGTTTATATATGTGTGTGTGTTTGTATGCGTATATATGTATGTGCATGCATGTGCATATATATATATATATATATATATATTATATATATATACATGAATATATATGTGTGTGGTATATATATAAAATATATATATATATATATATATATATATATATATATATGTATATGCGTGTATGTATGTATGTATGTATAAACGAACGTATTTTCTAATCCAAATAATGTCGAATAAATGTCAAGAGTTTATTTTACACCCCACCTCCACCCTACTCATGTTATCAATCTTGACCGTCCGCCATTTTTGATTTCGAAATCAAACCGAAGTTTTTTGTTACATTCTCCTAAAGTCGTTCTTATCTCAAATAATAGACCCGACAATCACAATAGACTGAAATGCTTATTTCTTTCAAATATCTTATGCACCAACGCGTTTGTCTTTTACTCTCTGAGCGCAAAGATCACGAACGAAAAATTCCCACGTCAAAATGATGATAAATGTTTATGTGGTTCAAGTCGTTGCACTTTCAAGGGAGATAATCACGCCTTTTTCCCCTTTCCAAAAAGGCCGCGAGAGGGCGATGTTATTTTAAATGAACAGATAAAGGAAATAAGTTCCTTTCTAAGCATTCTTTATTTCTTGTCTACGGTTCGTTTTAAAAACCACAATTTCTTATTATTCTACATGCATAATAAAAAAAACAACAACAAAACCCGAAGAGGACGCACAGTTGAAAAGCTGAAAACTGAACAGCGTCCGCGTCGATCGAAGAAGATCGTAACCTGTTTAGCAAAGATAATTGGCGCCATTGGGGAACATTCGAAAAACGATCTGCGCAGAATCGATCGTTGAACAAGGGACGAAAACAATGGCGGCCATTGTGAAAAACAGACGCGGCCATGTTTTTGGGGCGCGTTTCTTATTTACAATGCAATGTTGAATTAGTGAAGCGAGTATCTTAGTTTATGGCTTTACAGATGGGAAGGGATCTCAGCTGATTTGACCTTCCAAGCAAATAGGGGTGACACGGAGGAAAAGTTCAATGCTGACTTAACTGTCCAATATATTAAAGAATTGCGTCAGTTATATAAACGCTTGTTCTATTCAAGTCGTCTCTTCTGGGGGAGGGGGGACAGGAGACTGGCGTCGGGGGACAACTGATGCAAAATCACCCCACACCACCATCACCACCTCCGATATTCTTATTATTATTAATATCCTTATCATTATTATTATTATTATTTATTATTATTATTATTATTATCATTCATACCCTTGTTCTTTTGTGGGGACTGTAGATTTGATATAATTTGACCTGAGGTCAAATTATGCCTAGGCTATTATTATACTCCTTTTGGGTTTTACCCACCAGCTCTAACTGGTGTTTTTGTTGTTTTATTTTATTCTATTTTATTTTATTTATTTATTTTTTATTCATTTATTTATTTATTTTTTTAAATTTATTTATTTATTTTTGCTGGAGTCGTCGGAGTGACAGCAAGTCTCCGCAGATCCCTATAACTCATCTAAGTATTTTTGCTCATTTTAATATTGCTGTGGTCTAAATGGTCTCGAAATTTCAACAGATATTTCCGGGCTAACGAAACGGGGAGGTGATTGAAATACAGAAATAATGTGAGTAGTGTTTTTTTTGTGACCACGTGTTTGTCTTTTACCTTTTCCCCGATGTGAACTTGTTACCATCCCTTCATCTTGTCTTTGTTCTCGGCAACATCCGTCAAGACCAACTCAGGCACAAGGCTAGTATCCTATATATATTTACCCAACCCCTCCACCACGAGCAAGCTATGACACAAGGTCAATTTTTTTAAACAAAATTACTGATGGTTTCAATTTAGAGTTTATCTTCTCCTAGACTGGTTGTCTGGATGCTGTTAAATTATTTAAAAGTATGATAATATTGATTAACTCTCTCTCTCTCTCTCTCTCTCTCTTCTCTCTCTCTCTCTCTCTCTCTCTCTCTCTCTCTCTCTCTCTCTTTAAAGGGCTGTAAAAAATTCACATTGATTTGCTGATAAAAATTGGGGGGGGGGCTTTGCCGACTAAAAAAGTGACAAAAACACGACTCCGAAAATATCTAAGTTGGGCTGGAAATTCGCCTGACGCCGGCTCGATAAAACATATAAATTAAAGCAGGAGGCCGGGAAGACAATTTTCAAAATTACAAAAATATATTCCGCAATGCACAATTTCAATATTATGAATAAAATAAACATGTAACTTCTTTTTTTTTTCAATTCATTTTAATTTTTCGTTGGGCATTTAAGCGACGCAAGACCATTTGGAATGTTTTATTTTTAAAATTAGGTGAAATAAATGGGACAGATAAGATATCTGTGATTAAGCGACACTAGGTAATCTGTATTTACATTTTTGCATTGCATCTTGAACAATTTGGACTGTCTCATTTTTAACCAGAGGGTGTTGTAGGGTGATAACGGGCGGAAGATTTAGGAACACCAGTATTGATATATAGATTATATTCTATTCATTAGCAATACCCCCCCCCCAATGGGGCCACCTCTGCAGAGGGGTAAGACTCCCCCCCCAATGGGTCCACCTGTTGTCCGTGGGTGGCGACCCATGATGCTTAAGGATAGAATCCAGGTGGATGAGCAGTCCATGATTTGCAATATTTCACCTTGGCCCATTTTTGGGCTAGACAGGCATTCGAAGCGGCCCTCTCCGATCAGTTGACTGGTCACGTCAAGCCCTAGCACCTATATGATTGTCCTAACCTATTGCCCTTATGGCAAGCCCCAAACCTTTTTATCATGTTGATGCTAGAAGGCGGTGGCTGAGGGTCTACATATCACGGGAATGACGTTAAACTCTATCTGATGGTGAGGTTCCAGTTCTGGAGGTCTGGGGAATGTGGAGCGCCCTTTCATCACCATTGCTCTCTGGTCCACTCTGACCTGTATTACTTGTCAGGGTCCCATTTATGGGTTAAATAGAAAAATGTATTTATTAAAAGAAATTGAGTATCTATTGATAATGAATTTATTTCAAAACTTTATCGGCATTAAATGACCCACTGAGGTTGATATGCCGTAAAACAAAACAAACCAGAGCAAACATTAGCAATGCATTTACAGCAAATATGCTGTGTTTTAAGTAACACTTTCATTAATTCCTAACTATTGACTTTTTGTTTCATCTGCATTGCATCATAACGGAGATTGTGTGTTTATCTGTTTGTAAACCGAAACTATATCACTACTTAAGTCACAATTCCCTTAGTTATTTACGCCATATTTTCCATCATTTTATTTTTACCTAACTCTCAATTATTAATAAAATTATTTTACATCATTAATACTGTTGGCTATATCTACATATTAATAGCATGCAATTGTATTTATATATACATCAAACTACCGGTTTACAGTGTGAGTGGGAAGGCTAATTTGCATATTGATATTAAAAATTTGATTTTAATAAATATGTGCTTGGTATTATTGATTTCTAATTGTTTGGTTTTATTTCATTGAACATGAGCAAAAATCTCGGTGATAAATCTCAAAAGAAATCCATTAACAAAAAGAAATAACTGTAATTTTATTCTTTACTTCCTATTTTAAGTAAGTAGTTAAATTAGGAAAATTTAGCAATGAAAGACGGGAGTGATGCAAGAGTAAGTTTCAATTGTTCTATTTATTAGATTATATCCGCCCTCTGTTTCAAATCTGTTTATCTTCGTTCTTATTTAGTTTCATTAGCATTTCTAATTTAATATTAATATTTTATTACATTAAAACTTAAATATTTGCACCCCGCGGAGGGTGCATATACTTGCTAGTTTCTATAATAACAATTCGAGGATTGTCAGTCCAACACAATGCTTTATTTTCTTTAATAAAATCGATGACATAATATCTCTGTTACTAATGTATCTATTTTATTTTCCAGATCCTCAACCATTGACATAAATTCATTGAAAAGAAAATTAAAAAAGAGTGAAAGAGAGTTAAATCAAGATTATTACACTTTTTTATATATTGAACTATTTAGCAACAGTTCTTAAATAAAAATATCAATCGCTGTAATAATTAAATTATCATACTGTGGTATATCCACAGGTCCTGCTAGTATCAATTAATTCAGAAATAATTTCATAGCTACAATAAAAAAAAATTAACGGTTGACATTTGGTTATTTCCTAGTTGAGTACCATGAGTGACCCAGAAAAATCAGAACCCAAATTATTTATTTATTTTCCCATTAAACTAACCCTAACCACAACCCTAACCCTAAACCCTAAACCCAACACTAACCCTTGTTGGACTTAAACTAAAGTGTAAGTCCAAAAAGGGTTAAAATTAACAGTTTTATTACAAAATTTGTGGGTTCTGTTTTTTCTGGGTCGCCCTGTAATATTATATTACTCGACTAGAGGGGGTTAGGGTTGGGTTGGGGTTTAGGGTTAGGGTTAGGATTGGGGGTTTAGGGTTAGTTTAATGTGAAAATAAATAATTTGGGTTCTGTTTCTTCTACGTCACCCTGTAATATTATGTTACTCAACTAGGGGGGTTAGGGTTAGGGTTTAGGGTTTAGTGTTAGTTTAATGGGAAAATAAATAATTTAAGTTCTGTTTTTCTGGGTCACTCTGTAATATCATCTTACTCAATTAGAAAATAACCTGACAATGTTTGATTGTATAAAAATGTAATATAATGTTTATATTTAATATTTGATGAAATAAAAACAAGAATCCAAAATTAATAACGGTTGATAAAATTTTTATCTAAAAAGAAATTGAGAAAATAATGATAATAATACTTATTAGTTTTATTGTTTTTTAATATCGTTCCATTGCCTTTCAATTCTGTCGGCAATTGACTAAATGAAAAGAAGGAAGGAAAGAGATTAAATGGTTTATTAGAATTTGTATCTTCGACTTTCATGTCGTTCAGATTCCATTCAAGCAATTCAATGCTTTCTGTTGTGTCTTCAACCAACGGGAATTTGATTAAAAGACTGAAGAAGTAGAAAAAAGACGGCTTTCCCTTCCCCATGAATGTGGCGGTAACGGAACCCGGATATTTAACATCAGTCTGCAAATTGTCGATTGAATGCCGACAAAAACAAAATTGGTGAGGGGTGTGGTCAGTGGGTGGGGATGTGCCTTTAAATCACTTGAAATTGCTAAGGATTCTTTAGTCATTAAAACTCGATCCCCCCCCCCCCAAAGTCTTTAAAAGTTCAATACACACTCACGCACATGTGCGTGTGCACACACAGACATTCACACACCTGCAAGTACTTATGGATTGATTGGACACATCATCTTTGTCAGTGAGGTCGATTCTCACCGAGTGTCCCATAACCCTGACCCTGTGCTAAAATAAGCGAAACTTAATAAATGACTGTATATTGATTTTAATCACTGATTACACCGGTTTAGCTCAGTCGGTAGAGTGTTCAGCTAGGAATCACAAGGTTCTTGGTTCGATATCGGCCCGCGCCAACTCAGCGTATGAGTAGTACAGGGATGTGTGCGGTAAAGTGAGGAGCTGGTGGTAGGTGTGGCGTTCCACCTCAGATGCTAAAATTAATCTCCTTGGTCTAGCGCTAATGAAAAGGGGATAGACTCCCTCGCTGTCTGGCTGATACCGACTTTAGGCTGCACCAACGACTTTACTTTACTTACACAAAGTCTAGGTTCATTATTTTGGTGTCAGCTTAAACGCCTCATTTGGTGTAATGGTTATTAAACCAGACAGGCAAGCCATTACTAGTGAGTTTGAGTCTCACTGGTAGCCCCATACATGCGGCTTTGTGCAACGACTAATCAAAGCTTAGTAAGTAACTATATTAGTGGCATCTTTTATGGAACAGTGGTTTTACCCCATATCAATCCCTTACTAATTTCGACGTTAAAAAGTGGTAAGGATGCAATTCTAGAGCTCGGAGGAATGTGGAGTATTCCCAGATCCACTGTGATTCAGAGTTGTAATACCTGTTAAATAACAATATTTTTTTGTATTTTTTATATTATTCGGATTATTGTCCTCATCTTTATTGTTATCTACACAACGTTTCAGTCGATATGCCCTCCGGTTTTCTTCGGGTATTCTTGTGTGTTTTGAGGGAATAAAAACTGAAAATGACCGGCAAGAAGGAATAAAAAATAAACAAAAAATCCAACATCCGGAGCAGCAAGGTGGTCGATCCCTCTTCATAAGAATTTATTGTGGGAACTAAACCAACCAGAGAGTCAAACATCAGCACCACCTGGTAACAAACACCCCCCCCCCTAAGACGATGAGAAGAAATGGAACCATATACCTTTTCAGGGGTTCCCAGAAAAATCATATATAAAGCCTCATGATTTATCTGTTAACCATTTTTAATAAAGTTAGCGGTCTGATGAAACTCGTAGGTATACACAGATACCAGAGGGCAAAAATAGAACTATAACCGTAAAATGGTCGATTTTTAAGTCTTTTTCTTTACCAATTATATTGCTCTGTTCAATAATATTGAACATCAATTTGGACCTGAACAACTCTATCGCTGTTGGAAGGAAGGTCCAACTTACCTGGCAACCCATATATATATATATATATATATATATATATATATATATATATTTAGGCGGGCATATCTCTTCAAATGTAAGGCTAAACAAATGTAAGGATAAACAAATCGAGAAAAGTCAATCTCTGTATGTACATTCCGGCAGCGATTGACTTTTAACGATTTGTTTAGCCTTACATTTGAACAGATATACCCACCTAATTCATTATTTATCAACTAATTAATTTTCAAAATTAGGTATGACTTCAATTAAGCACATATTCTTCCAAAAATTGTCGGCTAAGGCCAGATCAAACACATTGTTTGTTCATTTACTTGTATATATATATTATATATATATATATATATATATATATATAGCGAGGGTGTATAGTGTTGAGAAGACTTGAAACCCCCAATGAACAAAAGAACAACACTGATGATGCATTCAACCATAGCTTAGGTATGTATTTTGCAATAAATAAATGTGTCTATGTATATATGTATATTTGTGCGCGTGTGTGTGTGTGTGTCTGTCTGTCTGTCTGTGTTCCTTTAAAGCTTAAGATTTCGGGCTTAACTTAAAATTCTTAAATGACACATTTTAGAAATATCTTTATTGAACGTATAATTCGACATTATAACAAGAAAAAATCTTTTAAAGATAAAGATGCCTTTTTTTCTTTGCAATGTGAGCTTAACAAAATCCTTTATTGCCTAAAAAAATCATTTTTACAATCAAAGTTCTTCAGATTATTTTCCATCAAAGATAGGAACTTTTTTGTCTTCCAAACAAAATGACATCTTTTTATTATATACTGATCATCTTAATTCAAAAATAATCCTCCGTCTAATCCTTTGAAAGTGACCAATATTCAAATCTGGAAGAGTCATTAAAAATTTACTTATCAACATGATGAAAATGAATGACTAATAGCGCATGCGTGCAAGAGTCCATTTTACCGCGCGACTGCATTTCTCTTTTTGTTTGTTTGTTTGTGCTTTTTGTTTTTTACAAAGAGGCTTTACCGTCCGTTTTTAAAGTGAAGACAAATCTTTTTTCAATGATAATTTTAATTCCACCTTTTCATCGCCATTTTGACGTTTTATGTTTTATATAGTGACAGAAATTTTCATTTTTTTTTCTTCCTCCATTTTGAGGCATATTGGCAGGTGAAGCGTTATCACTCATCATTCATTTTGATAACAAACAAAAAAACGCCAACAAAATCTGACATTTAAAAGCTTTTTTTTGCTATCAGCCATTAATGATCCTAAAAAAAACAATGATGGAACTGAAAATAAAAATAAAGACAAAATTCTGTCAACAAGAGAAGATTAAAAATATAAAATAATTTCATTTAATAAAACACAGTCGTACAAATAGAAAAAGAAAAAATGGCTATAATTTCGTTTTTTGTATTGATGAATTCGATTTTTTCTTTTTTCTTGGATTTCGAAAGGAAATGATTTGAACAAAATCGGTCTTTGCTTCCGATGGGGGAAATTGTAGGCGTGAATATTGCAGCCACGGTTGAAATGTCCAGGTCGGCCATTTTAATAAAAGGCTTGAAAAAAAAAAGTGGCGGGAAAATGGATGTAATGGCGGGAAAGCATCGAAGCAAAAGTGTAGGTATTAAACGATCGTGTCAAGTGTGGCAGTCGGACAGCGGTCAGGTGTGTAGGGGGTCGGCGACCACGGCGACCACGGTGGCGGCGGTGGTGGTGGTGGGTAGTGGCATTGCAGAAGCAAACAGCAAGAGACCGTCACGTGTCTTGTTTCTTTCTTCTTTCTTTTCTTTTTCTTTTCTTTTAATTCTTTATGTGATCATAAAAGTCAGTGATAACGGGGCACTAGTTTTTATTGAGTGGCACGCATCGACTGAACCGGACTAGTCATGTAATAACATCGTCAGAATAAAATCTTAATGATAGGTTGACTTAGTTAAGGCGGTGGGGGGAGGGGGCAAAAAAGATGGGAAATAGAAAAGGGGAGAAAAAGAGAAGAGAGAGAGAGAGAGAGAGAGAGAATAAGAACAGAAAAGAAAAAGAGAAAGACAAGGAAATAGGAAATAAAGAGTAAGTAAAATAAAAGGAAAAGAAAACTAAAAGAAGAAATAAAAAGAAAGTTAGAAAGAAAATATAACAAAAGGCGAAGGAAAGACAAAAAAGAAAAGGAAAGAAAAAAGGAAAAAGAGAGGATAAAAAAAAAAGAGAGAATGAAGAAAAAAAGATAAAAAGGAATGAAGAAAAAAAAAAGAAAGAAGAAAAATTAGAGAGAATTAAAAAAAAGGGAAAAGAAAGAAGAAAAGAAGAGAAAATTAGAGAGAAATGAAAAAAAAGGAAAAAGAAAGGATAAAAGAAGAAAAATGAAAGAAAATGAAAGAAAAAAAGAAAAGGTTATGAAAAACGAGAGAATAAGGAAAGGTTATTATTATTTGGATTATTCGGACTATTGTCCTCATCTTTATCGTTATCTGAACAACGTTTTAGCCCATGCGCACTCTGACCTTCTTCAGGTATTTCTTGTCGGACTCGAGAGCCTTCTAGGAGGGCACATCGTCCGAAACGTTGTACAGATAACAACAAAGATGAGGACAATAGTCCGAATAATCCGAATAATACACATTATCAAGTCTCATCTCAAAAATTCAGAGAAAAAGGAAAAGTTAGGGAGTCAAAAAAAAAGAAAAAAAAAGCAAGCAACTGAAATAGAAAGTAGATACATTTAGAGAAGTTTTTCATTTCATTTCAATGTTCATAATTATAGAAAAATCACCTAATACAAATGATTACATAATTAATTTAATGATACCTCCCTCCCCCCCCAAAAAAAAAAAATAAGAAAAATAACAAACAAATATGGAAAATATGAGTGAAATTTTGTTTTTAGGTTCAAACACAATTTGCAACCGCAACTTCTCTAAGCAAAATTAATTTCAAGAGTTTTACATAACATATGGAGGCACTAGTTGTAATGGTTATTGCCATAGGAAATGGACACAGTGAGCCGAGTTCAAATCCTGGGTGAGATTGTTTGCATTTCCCACAGCCCTAATAAAGAAAATAGAAGGAAAAGTCGGGAAAGAAAACGAAAAGAAAGAAAGAGAAACGAAGAGAAAATGATAGAAAAGAAATAAAAGAAAAGCAAAGAAAGAAAAAAGGAATAAAGGAAAGAAATGGAAAGTTTAACAAAAAGAAGGAAAGAAAATGAGAAAGAAGTAAATAAACAAGAAAAAAAAATTGTAGAAAACAAAAAGGAAAAGAAAAGGACAAAAAAGAGAAGAGAAGAAAAGAGAAGGAAAGAGAAAAGGAGAGAAAGGAAAAGAAAGAGAAAGAGAAAGAGAAAAAGAAAAAGAAAAAGAGAAAAGAATTGAAAAGAAAAAAGAAAAGAAAGAAAAATTCAAAAGAAAAAGAAAAGAAAAAAGTAGAGAAATAGAATGCGTGGATGTAAATATACAAGGTGTGTCAAAAAAGTATTTTTGGTTTTTATGACACACCTTGTATTCTGAAAAGAATTTACGTTCCATTCATTGTTCATTTCTATCTTTGTAAATACAGCTTCAATCTCGATACTTTTATGACACACCTTGTATTCTGAAAAGAATTAAAGTTTCATTCATTGTTCATTTCTATCTTGGTAAAAACAGCTTCAATCTCGATACTTTTATGACACACCTTGTATATATTTCTTGGTGGTTTCTTTATTTATTGATTCAAAGGCATGAACACATACACTTGTATATATGAAAGTAAACAAACAATCTGTTTGAGATGGCGATAGCCGACAAAATATTTTTTTTTGGGGGGGAATATGAGCTTAATTGAAGTCATACCAAATTTTTGAAAATTAGTTAGTTGATAATTAATGAATTAGGCGAACGTATCTGTTCAAATGTAAAGCGTAAACAAATCGATAAAAAGTCAATCTCTGTATGTACATTTCGGCATACAGAGATTGACTTTTATCGATTTGTTTACGCTTTACATTTGAACAGATACGCTCGCCTAATTCATTATCAACTTATTAATTTTCAAAAATTAGGTATGACTTCAATTAAGCACATATTGTCCCAACTGTATATATATATATATATATATATATATATATATATTGAGAGAGAGAGAGAGGAGAGAGAGAGAGTGTGTGTGTGTGTGTGTATGTGTGGTGTGTGTGTGTGTGTGTGTGTGTGTGTGTGTGTGTGTGTGTGTGTGTGTTGATATAGATGGATGTGTTAATAACAAACTATGTTTTTTTGTGCGATCGCAAAGTGTAAATATTTTTTAAAAATCTTTTCCCCGGTAATCCTTAAATTAAATCGTTGGAACAGGCAATTCTGGAAAATGCAACCCCCAGACAACAATATAAAGGGACCATAAACTAGGGTTGAGAATTATGAGCTAAAAAATGAAACCTTCAAACTGTTTGGTAGAAAATCAGGGATAAAAAAAGGCTTAACCCCCAACCCAACTCCCTCTAATATCAAGATGAAATAAAGTTGTCCATTCTTGGGATTACCAGATGCCGTAAAAGTGAAAACAAGTAGACTGATTAAAAACAATGAAAATAGGGACATTCGTTCAAAGTAACCATTAAAAGAGTTGTGTGAATGCATAGAAATTATCTGATAATAATCTATCAGAGAATGTGGATGCGGTGAAATTGTTGCCTTGTGTCATACTAGATAAATCTTACTAAATATTCTCTCAATGTCTTTACGGTACAAATGCAGAATAGCATACAAGAGATACTCTCATTAGAATCGGATTTTACGTATAAATAAGATTAGAGATCGGAAACTCACGAAATAACCATCCTTAACCCTAACCTTAACCCTAACCCTTAATATAGCGTCTCAAACGTTTCGGATATTTCCGCGAAATGTAATGAAAAGTAATGCTATTTAAACATAATCTAATGATGTTATCTGTTGCGTGCTATTCTGCATCAGTATCGTATTTTCTTTGCATCAAACTATTTTGGAATAATTTTTGTATCAAATAAACAGATCTGTGAATATCTGAGGCAATCAAAAAGTGTTGAGTTTAGGAAATGGCATAGATTCAACAATTAAAGGTCGAATAAAGATGGTCATTCAATAAATAAGGTGAATTTTGCCTTTAGAATTTGCAATAGGAAACACTGTTTACATTTGCACTTTCTTTTTTCAAGGAAATCAATAATGATAGTTTTATGCCCAAGAAGACTGTCAGAATAACCTTTTTTACTGATTGCTGCACCCGGAACCTTTTTCTTACCGAAGAGTCAGTGTGTTTACCATTCCATAGACTACCTTTTCGAATTAGGATCGTAGTGGCAAATCCATTTTTAGCGCATTTGTAAATATTTATTTGACTAAAACATGATTCTCTGTACATATTCTTTTGTAAATTTCACATGGTTTGCACTTTTCAGCCATCAAAGATTTTATGATAAACCTCTGTTCAAGCCTGGGCCCTTTTGTTTGATTTTCCGTCTTTTTGAATAGCCTCAAAACAAATATTTTGCGAGATTAAAATAATGGTTCTATAAACCAGTTTCAAACAATGCAGAGTTTACACTTATGGAAAAAAAATTGAAAAAAAGATTTCATCTTTTTAATCCCTTTTAATTCTATTGAGTGATTAATACCAATTTGACTTTTTCGTGCATCTACACTGTAGTATATCTTAGTATGCCTTAGTATCAGTTCGAAATAACCTACTGAGTAAATTAGTTCAAGAAATATTTTTGTACAATCCTCATAAGTGACAAAATAAAGATGGCGTCTACAAAATATTGTCTCTGTCACATTAAGAGAAAAATGAAAGATCCAAAGATAAGTCTAAATGAATTAATCTTATCTCATTAATTTGCTTATAATATATTTATTACATTATTCATAAAAACACATGACACGATACGTGTGATGAGTTGTCCCCCTTTGCATTAATAACTGTTGCGTTTGTGTTGAATTCATATATTGCGTTCTGGTGGGCACCTCACGTGGTGTAATGGTTAGCAAGTAGATCATTGTTCGTGAGTTCGATTCTCACTGGGCGCCCCATAATTCTGGCCTTATGCCGCATCTAAGCTACGCTTAGTAAATAACTATATTGTGTTCTGGTTGTTATTTATATCTTTGCGTTCTTGTATTTTACTTGAATAAACAAGTTGTGTATTAATCTTGTCCTCGTATCACTTCTACAAAATAAGAAAGTTTTATAATACCTTTTCTTAATTAAAATGATAATACATCTTGTTGAATGGAATATTATCTTTTTATAAGGTATTTATTATTTTAGAAAGAAAGTTTCCTACTTAAAACTCAACTGTCTATTTCTCGAGTCAACCTCCACCGCATATTGACCGGAATGGGGGAATCAGCCATTTTAAGTCAAATTTTCAACATACGAGGTATGTCAGAAAAGTTCCAAGTTGATCATATTCTTCGATGTGAGGGGCATCTTGCCACAGGACCAGACGATCAATCAGCATGTCTACAAAGAGATACTGCGGGGTTTGCTTCGTTCAGTGCGCAAGAAGAGGCGAGGGATGTGACAGGATAACTCGTGGGTGCTTCACCATGACAACGCACCTGACCACACTGCCATATCCGAGAGTTTATAGCCCAGAAGAACATCACTGTCCTGAAGCAACCTCCCTACTCGCCTGACCTGGCTCCATGTGATTTTTTCCTCTTCTCCAAGCTCAAGAGGGTCATCAGGGGAATCCGTTTTGAGGATGTGCACGACATCAAAAAGGCCGTAACGACAGATCTACGGAGAATCCCGAAAGAATCCTTCCAGGAGTGCATGCGTGGCAGAAAGGATGGAAATGTGTATTATATTCCAGGGGGAATTACTTTGAAGGGGATAACTTGTAGTTTGTAATTTAGATTTGAAATATTTTTTTGTGACACCAGTCCGGGAAGTTTTCTGAAATACCTCGTATTGTTATTGTTTTCATGTAAAAATAAAACTTTTATTGAAAAAGAAAATATCTCTTCACATTTAAATAATTTTGGAATCAAAAGCTTAAATGGGGAAATGACATTTCTAGCTATTTACTTAACCCGTTCGCCACGGGTTGCACGTGACGTAAGGTTGCATATATCGGGCATCTAGTGCGGATCAAACTCAATATTCAGGAGAAATGGATCTTCGAAACTTTTACCATTACTCAACGATAGGACGCCTGACCAATTCACCTAGTATGAAGGTTAGGTGGATTAATCTGCCATAACTGGACAGGGAAGTGGATTCATGCCTTTGCCAATGACATTCGCGTAATAAAGTTTCTAAGTCATCAGTTCAAAATTTTATTACTGAGTATTTTGTCCTCCAAGTCAAAATCACTTTGAACATCTTTATATTATTCACAACTAGTCAAGTAGTAAGTCATACTGTTGGAGAACTGCGCGTTGACTCTATGATTTATATTCCCGTACAAAATGTATTAAACCTTTTTCTGGATTTCAAATGTTGTTAATTGATTAATTCCCAACAATCAACCACTTCTAAATCTTTTAAACTTCTTAACCAATTTTTTTGATATAATAAAGAGGATAAAATCTGACTGATTTTCATTCTGTCACAAAATAAAATGACATTTCTACTAATCACTTTGAACATCTTTATATCATTGATCGTGTTCCTTATTTGTACGACCGTTATAATCTTGCAACACCCTCTGCTTAAAAATGGGACCGTCCAAATCATCCAAGATTGAATGCAAAATGTAAATCCTGATTATATGGTGTTGCTTATCTGCCGAGTTTCTTATAAGTGCCGTCACCTCAGCTATTCCATTTTTATTATAAGATAATGGAGAGGAAAATGACATGCGATACAGAAAAAGTATAAGAAAGAAAGAAAGAAAGAAAGAAAGAAAGAAAGAAAGAAAGATGTGGGAAAATGAGAGAGGAGGTGCGCGAACGGAAGCGATAACACTAATCTGTTTCAATTGATCATAATGAAAAGATGAAAAAAATGAGAGAAAAAGATAGTAGGAGAGGGTTAAATCAAAATCACACTTTTTACATATTGAAGTATTTCACAATAGCTCTTAAATAAACATATCAAACGTTGTAATAATTAAATTATCAATCAACCACTTCTAAATCTTTTAAACTTCTTAACCAATTTTTTTAATATAATAAAGAGGATAAAATCTGACTGATTTTCATTCTGTCACAGAATAAAATGACATTTCTACTATTTAAACAAAAAATGAAAATCATTGCTAAAATCTAAAAATCTAAAGAAAACCTTTCATTTAAATTATGACGACTAAAAGATGACATTAAAGCAAAAATACTAAAACAAGGATTTCAGTTTTATTTATTCTTTGGAGAGTCGAATGATTTTAGTTAGGAAAACTAAAAAAAAAAAAAAATATGATAAATGTTTTTGTTTTTTAGTCTCATAAATATTTAATCAAAACAAAAGTGACTTTTTGAAAGTGGTTCTCGCATTTCAAACATTTGATGATAAATTTATTTGGAGGTTTAATTTCGAATATTTCAAAACTGAAGGAAACTTCGAGGAAGAGATTTCTCATCAGAAGATTAATGTTAAATATGCAATATTTCAAAATGTTAGGAAAACATTGGATTTTTTTAAAGAAGAGAGTTTCTCTCGGATTAGTATCGAATATTCGAAGACATTAAGGAAATTAATGGTTTTTATTAAGAATGATAATGTCCAATATTTAAAGAAACCATTAGATATTTCATCATCGTTTTTTCTTCTCCAGGGAGAATACTAATACATACATAAAAGACAGTTGATGTGTATATGTGTATATATGTATGCATGCATGCACTTCCGGATGAAACTACGAAATGCAACAATTAACGACAAAGTATATATATATATATATATATATTATATATATATAAAGATAAATCAGACAAACCTACTAAACGTTTCGCTTAATGCTCTTCAGGCCTGAGATCTGACTCTCATTGATTATTTGCTCTACTTAGGTATTGAGCACTTTTTACTTATTAGCTTTAGTCTCCTGGCGGTTTTATATGAATATATATATATATATATATATATATATATATATATATATATATATATATATTGCATATAAATTGTTTTATTACCTTGGTCTTTTATATTTTGCAAAAAATGTTTTTTCTTCCCGGTTGATGTTTGGTAGTATATGTTTACAATCAAACTTTTGCTGTTTTTTTTTATCACCGCGAGGATTTACCAATAAGTTTTGTATATATATATATATATATAATATATTATATATATATATGAAAGTAAACAAACAATCTGTTTGAGATGGCGATAGCCGACAATTTTGGGGAGAATATGTGCTTAATTGAAGTCATAACTAATTTGAAAATTAATTAGTTGATAATTAATGAATTAGGCAAGCATATCTGTTCAAATGTAAAGCGTAAACAAATCGAAAAAAAGTCAATCTGTATGCCGAAATGTACATACAAAGATTGAATATTTCTCGATTTGCTACGCTTTATATTTGAACAGATATGCTCGCTCAATTCATTAATTATCAACTAATTAATTTTCAAATCAAGGTATGACTTCAATTAAGCACATATTCTCCGAATATATATATATATATATATATATATATATATATATATATATATATATATCAGTTATCTACAAGACACGTGTTTCGACGTTTACGTCTTATCAGTGCGGCTTGACTTTTTTTAACAGCTATCTCGAGACGGGAGCGGAACTCGTCAGAATTTTCCTCTGTCAAGCTTCTTACCCTTATGACCGTCGGAGACTGTCAGTCAGGGGCGAAGAAGTAATTGATACATACTTCAGGGTGTATGTTTTTACAATCACCGGAGAACAGAAGTCTGTAAACAAAGGAGAGGTAAATGAATTTACGTTAAACGATCAAAGTTCAACTAATATCTCGCCCTACAGTGTTATATACAAAGAAATTGGAGTATTATATATATATTATATATATATATATATATATATATATGTGTGTGTGTGTGGTGTGTGTGTGTGTGTGTATTTGGGCAGCATTCTTTCTTTTATACATGTAGAATTAAACAAAAGGCACATCTCCTGTTTTAACGATTTTATTTTTGATCTTTTCGTGTTTTCTAGCACTTTTAATATTTGGGTGGAATTCGTGGATAAGTCCACCAAAGTTCAGTAGAGTACTTTCGGCACTTCGAAGTGCCATGCATCAGGGTGATGTGTTCCAGTTTTTTTTAAATTATATTAATGTAAGGAGAAGAATTGGTGAGAAAGGTGTTATAGACATTTTAAAACGTGTGTACTGCATTGAAATTAATTTTTGTTTCAGGATGGTTTGTATTGTTTTATGTATATATAAGAAATGATGATGGCACTTCGAAGTGCGAAAGTACCCACGGGACTTGAACTTTGGTGGACTTATCCACGAATTCCACCCAAACATTAAAAAGTTGGCCAGAAAACTCGAAAAGATCAAAAATAAAATTGGTTAAAACAGGAGATGTGTCTTTGTTTAATTCTACAATATATATATATATATATATATATATATATATATATATATATTATATATATATATATATAATATATAATATATATAATATATAAAGAGAGGTCCGCGCAAAATGTATTTTGTTTTCTCAGAAAAATTGTTTAATTCTTTTTTTTTTTTAGAATATGCAACACGTGTTTCAGATTTCTGGTATCTTCTTCAGGCTTTGATTGATAATATAAATGTATATAATTATATTATATATATATATATATAATATATATATATATATATACGCATTAAATATCATCGGCTCTTGTTTTCTGTGTGAGAATTATGAATATTTGATTTATATTCAACAATATTTAAAAATTAGAATATGCATAGAAATAGCATTGAAATTCCACTTAAAAATTTCCACTACTTGCGAATCTCAAATTAAACAAATCAATGCACTAGATATTTTTCTTCCCTCTCAACCCAGGCGCCACTGGGTAGCCGCTTCTAGTATCGAATAATTTCAAGGCGAATTGAAATATATAAATTAAATATGCCTTGCTAGGAAGGTTAATCCCAAATATTTCAAAACGCCAAGGAAACGTTGTGTTCCGGGTATAATGTTAAACAACATCTGGTGGCGAATTTACAATTTTGGAGCTCTGGGGAGAGAGGAGTACCCCTCCATCCATTACTACCCTTAGGTCCCCTCTGACCCGAAGTGGTAGTACCTGTTAGGGTCCTATCTATGGGTTGAATAGAAAAGAAATGTTTTAAAAATATGTTAATAATTGAATTAAAAAATGAATACCTCAAGAATGAATATAACAAAAGTCGTTGAAGTCTCGTCGACCCGAGTTCAAATACTGGACGAAACTACAGTTAACACAGTGATAATACCCGTGGGAAAGGTTTGAATCCAACTACTCCCTCCAGTTATGGGTAAATAGTAGGACAGACTGGGCTCTTTAACCCTGGTTAGACAACCAGTCTAGAAGAAGGGAAGCTGAATTCAAACCTGTTAAACTCTGATTGGCGGGTTCCACTTAGTGATCTACTTTTTAAAACGTTTTCGGCATAAAATAACCCAACAAGGGTTGACATTTCGTAAAATCCAATCAACCAATCAAGGAATTGACCTCAACCCGTCTTAGAAACAAGGAATATTTAAAACTTTGTTTATTTCGACTTTCTCAAGATTTCATGAAATTATCATATATTTGAAAATAATATTTTAAAACATTCAGAAAACAACTGAAGTTTATTATTTTTTTAAAAAACTTTTTGCTGCTGTAATAAGTAATTGAGAGTTACCTCCCCTATTTTATGATTACCCACCGCCCTTTGGAGAACTCTCTAGTGAATACTAGACTATATAAACTCTCAATAAGTTTACCAATTATTATAGTAGAATAAAACTTTCGAAAGTCTATCGGTGTTATCGTTTGTCCTTACAGTTGCATTTTTGTTTTTTATTTCTCTTTTGTTGTTGTTGTTTGTTGTTTTCTTTTGTTTGTTTTTTTGTTTTTATATTGGGGGGGGTCAAAATTTTAATTTCGAATATTTAAAAAACTTCATGGAAATATTGGATATTTGAAAACCTGAATATTCTTGCAATTCACTGTTACAGCTTAATGTGACCGATAGCTAAAATGTTTGTAGCCATGATTATTGAATAAGATGAGAGAAAGTTATGCTAAGGTCGTCTGATGACAGGGTACACTGTGTAAGCAAATAGTTTTATATTTCAAATTCAAGATTGAAATGTGGAAGCCGCGTTATTTCCATTGAATAGAAATAAATGGAAGCCTACAGAGATAGATAGATAGATAGAGAGAGAGAGAGAGAGAGAGAGGGAGAGAGAGAGAGAGATTTGGAAGGTATAGAGTTGAAGCGAATATTAAACATGAACATTAAAAATTCACCACAATCACTCAAACGTAAGAAATGCCCGCATTAAACAGCCTTTAAATATATGAAATTAACCCTTTCCTGCGACACGTTTAAGAGATATATGTGGCTCTCAAACCGCATTTTAAATAAACAATAAAATCTTCTTAAAAACATTTGAGTAGACACCTCTAATTTGCCTTTAACAATGAAAGGGTTAAAAAGTGTTGTTTGTTGGTTGTTGTTGTGGTTGTTGTTCTTAAACCCCCGAGGCTATCATGCCCCATCACTCTGTAATTTGTTGTGGGCAACGCAACAGCGTCTTGAGCATTTCAAATCTTCCCCGGGACGTAATGGCTAAATGTGCTAGACTGTGCCATCGCTATTACGTTTACTTTCAGACTAATACCCTTGAGAAAGGTCTGGATCCACTCATCCCCATCCCAGTTATGGTTAATAGTAAATCTACTGTTCTTTACTAACAATGACTTTGGTTTGATTTCTTTGTTTAATAGCATAGCAACTTTCATGGGTTATTTAATTCCAATCAAGATTCTTTGTCATAAATATTTTTTTAATAAAATATCTATATTGTCGGAAATCAAAGATATTTCTAGGGTTTTTGCATTTTTCAAAAAGTATTTGATATCTAGTATTATTTGGTATATTCGGACTATAGTCCTCATCTTTATTGTTATCTGTACAACGTTTCGTTTATGTTCCCTCCGGCCTTCTTTGGGTATTTCTTGTCAGACACAGGAACCTTCTTTTTGAACTCGGGAACCTTCTTGTCGTAATCGGGAGCATCAGGGAACTTTGAACCCAACTTTTTATTCAATCCACCGGGTTATCCTGTTCTCATTCCACTAACCATAGCTGGGGTACAGGTGTTAAGCTATGTTAATTATTATTCTATGTTACTGTCACTCTTGACCAGGATTGAACCTGCAGTCCAGAGATAACTGTCGCTTAGAACTGTCTTTATCCACCGTCTTTATCTACTACGCTATGTGTCCAATTGGATTTAATATCATGTTATTGTTTTGAATATATTTCATAAGTCTTTTATCATTGGGACTATCATTTGGGTGATTACAAATAATGAATTAATCATTGTAATTCTATCTTATGATTAAAACAACAAAGATGAAGATATTAATTCGTATAATTAGTAAGATAAGAATAATGTAAACTCTGTGAAATTCAAGCAACGAAGTTATCTAGGCGAATCGAAATTCTGTCTCATCCTCTCAAAATGGCAACTCATTGGAAAGAAAGAAAATTAAGGTTTGGTTTGGTTTGGTTTCTTTGTTTAATGGCATATCAATTTTCGTGGGTTATTTAATGTCAAAGCTATCATTGTAGAAGAATAGTAGTGGTACTATTTAACGCATAGCAGAGGAGCTGAGGGCTTTCATACCTTTCCCAATGGTATTAGTCCAAAAGTGAACGTAATAGCGCGACTGAAGTTCGAACTCGTTTACAAGAGTAAGTAAAAAAAAGTAAAGTCGTCGGGGTGGCCTAAAGTCGGTATCAACCAAACAGCGAGGGAGTCTATCCCCTTTTCACTAGCGCTAGACCAGATTGTTTTGGCGCCACACCTACTATCAACTCCTCACTTTACCGCGCAGATGTCTGAGCTACTCATACGCTGAGTTGGCGAGGTCCGGTATCGAACCCGGAACCTAGTGGTTCCTAGTCCGATGCTCTACGGACTGAGTTAAACTGGCCCTAAAACGTTTCGCCATCATCACCATGTCGCGCATTTAGCACGGATATCATGACAGTCTCTCACCAACCTTTTCTGTGATTCATTGTCCCAAGTAGGTCCTCTGCGCAGCATCCAGTATCTGCGCAGAGCTGTGCAATGTAGGTGCTTGCTAGACGGCCACATTGGCATATCCATATGCTGTTTTCCACTGGAGAATGTCGCTTATGAGTTCGTGTGCTGGTTTCCACAGGAGAATGTCACTTATGAGTTCGTTTTGACAAAACGAAAATGTGTAGGAAAAAAAACTATATGGCCAAGTAAGGAAATTGCACGAGATGAGCTTGATTTAATTTTAAAAAAAAAAGAAAAACCTGAATTAATAGGTAAAAAACTAATGCCATGAGGACTAATTAAGTCTAAAGTGAAAATTGACGATAAGCAGAAGAATAAAAAATGGAGGTTATATGTGTATACAGCAAACTGAATCAAAAAGAATACAAGAATACACATGACTGGGTGGATAGATTGGTCCACTGGGAATTATGCAAGAGACTGAAATTTCACTATACTGAAATATATATTTTTTATTTATTTTATTTTTGTAACTCTGGCAGTGAAACAAACAGACAATGTTATTTGTAAATAAAAAATATATCACAAACAGGTATCTGAAAAAAAAAAAAAAAAAAAAAACAACAAACCATATGTACAGTCTGAAAAAAATCAAATACTATTTATTCAGGTTTCACCAAAGGATATATATTATATATATATATATATATATATATATATAAAAGTCATCCACAGATACGTTGTTTCGGCGTTTCAGGGCTCTTCAGTGTGTCTAGACACAACAACTTTCCCTGGTTAGGGTCGAACTCAGACCGGCAGTTTGCCTGTCTGATATCTTATCCCCTCGTCCACTGACAGCTGTAGCGGAACTGGAGTTTTTAAACTATTAGATACATAGGTTTGTTTATGTATTTTACGGTCACAGAGAGATCAAGTTTCCGGGGAAATGGACCATTATGAATGAAAGGGAAGAAAAAGGACATGCTACACCGAAAAAATATAATCAGAAAGAATGAAAGAAAGAAAGAGAGTAGGGAAAGATAGAGAGGGGGTAAGCGCGCCGAAGCGATAACGCTAATATGTTTAAACATGATGAAAAGCTGAAAAGCTGGAAAGATAGAAAAAAGAGAGAGAGTTAAATGAAGATTATTTACTTTTTACATATTGAATTATATTTGGCCATAGCACTTAAGTAAACATGTCAAATTTCATAATTAAATTATTCTATTGTTGTATATCCACAGGTCCGGCTAGTAAATTATAAATACCCTGAAACGTATAGACAAATGGAAGTCACCTGGAATAGATAAAATAACACACTTTGAACACCCGCCCGGAAATCGCAATATCCTCGTTCGATACTGTTTGAGTCGTAGGAAATGGACTCGCCAACCCAAGTTCAAACCTGAACGAAGCTACAGTTCACTTAGCGATAATACCCTTGAGAAAGGTATGAATCCAACTACCCTCCCTCCAGCCATAGGTAAAATAGTAGGGCAGACTGGGCTCTTTAACCTTGGTTTGGGAACCAGTCTAGGAGAAGGAAAACTCTGAATTTAAGCCTGTTAAATTCCGCTTGGGTGATCATTACTAGAATAGGCTTGGTCCTAATTAGTGATCTAAAAAAGATTATCAAGGAACAGGAAAAGATTGATGATTAGCTAATTCAAAAAGAAAGGAAACAAAAAAAGGCAATAAACTACGGACCCATCACACGAATTCTTACAACATATAAAATTATAGTGTGGTGTAATTTCTATTGTCGTAGGAAATGGACACATCGATACGAGTTCAAATCCTGTACGAGGCTTTTTGCATTTCACATGGCTCTAATACCCTTGTTAAAGGTATGCATCTAACTATTTGTGGAGATGAGAGTGGTGGAATGGTTATTGACGTAGGAAATGGACACACCGATACGAGTTCAGATTCTGGACGTGGCTGTTTACATTTCACATGGCTCTAATACCATTGGGAATGGTATGCATCCAACTACTCTCCCTCCAGGTAAGGGTAAATAGTAGGGCAAACTGGGTTCTTTAACCTTGATTAGGCAACCAGTCATGGCGAAGGAAAAGTCTGAATTTAAACCTGTTAAACCCAGCTTAAGAAATTTACACTGTGTCACATCTAATCCGTATGTAGGGTTGGTAAATATTAATTTGCCCTTGGAACGGTCCCCAAAGCTCTTGAAAAGAATTTCGGTAAATTGGAAATCAGAGGAAGAATCGCGACCATCAAAACTACAGCACTGTTAAGATCGGCTAGAATACTTAGAAGAGTCCTGGAGACCTTTTCTTGAAAAGATTGTAGAAAGATTTTAAAAATTACCTAAAGATATATAGAAAATATTATAGAAGTATCTTATAGAAAATTTGATTATAGAAATTTAATTAATTTATTGTTTACTTATGAATTCCATTTTGTCAAAAAGTCTGTGGTTATTGCTGGTAAACAAAGAAATGTTACCATCTTTTTTAATTTGGACTCTTTGTCTGATCTCTCTTTTGTGTTTCCATCGTGTATCTGTGTGTGTAAGTCTGTTGTGTATGTTTTTCCTTATGTGCGCATGTATATGAGTGTAGGGATGTTATTGTTTATGTGTATGTGTGTATGTGTCTCCGTGTATTGTGTGTGTGAATGTCTGTGTGTTTATGCCTGTGTGTATGTGTATTGTGTGTATGTGTATGTGTGTCTGTGTGTGAGAGTGTCATTGTTTATGTATGTATATTTCTGCTCATGTATGTGTGCGCGCGCGCGCGTGTGTGTGTGTGTGTGTGTGTATGTATGCCTGTACGTATTTGTCTATGTGTAAGTGTTTTAGTTTGTGTGGTGTGTGATATGTCTACCCTCCCTCTCGCTCGCTCTTCCCCTCTCTCTCTCTCTCTCTCTCTCTCTCTCTCTCTCTCTCTCTCTCTCTCTCTCTCTCTCTCTCTCTCTCTCTCTCTCTCTCTCTCTCTATGCTACCTTTCTCCATTTCTTTTCTTTTTGTTATTTCCCACTTTTTTCACTGTCTCTTGATATCTTTTGTACCTTATCTCTCTCTCTCTCTCTCTCTCTCTCTCTCTCTCTCTCTCTCTCTCTCTCTCTTGTTTACATGATGTCTCTATCTCTTTTGTTTATCGGAAATATCTCTTAAAAAAAGGCATCTCCACGGACACCTTACCCCGTTCACAGCACCCACATCCGTTTTAGTCCTTTTCTTTTGTCAATGTCACTTTCATTTTACTCTGAAATCATCATCTCATTATTCGTCTTTCTGTCGCTGGCGTACATCTGACTGACTCTTCCGCCTCTTCCACCCTCCACCTCCCGCCCGCCGCTGCCCTAGTCACCTATGGCAAACCCCCACCCCCGCCTCCCAGTCGCCCCCCCCTCACACAAACCGCCACCCGCTCTTATCAACCGCCACCGACACACATTCTCGTTCTGTATCTTCGGTTCTAATGACGCGCCAGTATGGACGGATCTGATGGTGGCCCGAAGGAAGCGAAGAAATAAACACTCTACACAGAAAGAGAAAAACTAATGATGTCACTTCGCGGGAAAAGGGATGTTGTTTAAGAGAGAGAGAGAGGGGGGAGGAGAGAGAGAGAGAGAGAGAGAAGGGAAAAAAAGGCGCGAAAACGAGACAAAAGGCTGAAGCAGAAAATGAGTAAATATTAGGCGGGAAAGTTAAGAAAAAGAGCGGGAAAAATGAATGGGGGAAGGAAAAAAGAGGCAGGCAAAAATACAAGACAGGAAAATGGCGGAAAAAGAGGGCGAATAACGAGACAGAAAGTAGAAGAGTCTTGAAACTGGTGGAGGGGAGGGAAGATAGGGGGGGGGAGAAAAAAATGGTTTGAAGACAAAAGTGAAAGTGAAAGTAGTAAATGGCGGGAAATAAAAACGAGGCCAAATGGGATGGATACAAAAAGGGGTTGGTTGATAATGAGTGAGGAAGGATTGCAAACGGTCTGATAAGATTGAAGATGCAGACACCAATTTCTGGATAGCCACTAAATCATTGAGAAACGCAGGCAGGCACGTACACACACACACACACACACACAGACACACACACACACACACACACACGTGGTGTAGGGGAGTGAAGGGGTGTGCGCACAGAACAAGTGAAAAAGGACAAATGCGCCAGGCGATTTACATTTGCACCGTGTGAGTAAATTGCTCTTGTCACGTACACAAACACACGATTATTGACGCGTGTGCATTCTTCTCTACGCCCCCCCCAACCCACACTCACTTACATATACATATGTAGACATATGTGTATTATTCGTGTATATATTGTTACTTACGGTGGATAAAGCGAGACAATAGAAACGTGTACATATGTGACTTGCTGTGTTTAAACATGTGTCAATACAGCTTTAATGTTTGCATGCAGAAAGGCATGAGCGATGATGCGGAGATAAAGAAGAAAAGAAAAAGACACGATACCCGCACCTTTGCTTTCTAATTGCGCATTCACGTGATTCCCTTTAAAAAAAAAGAAAAGAAATAGACGAGCTTCCATTCATAGAGTCACTGTCATAAAACGTCATTTAGTTATCTTCACTTGCAATCGCTTCATCGTAATTTTTTATCTCTCTGTTTTATTCTCTACTGTCGATTTTTATCAATAATACATTGCGTTTTTTTTTAAAGATTTCTCTTTGTTTTTCTTTTATACAGTGTGCCAATAAACGAAAGAGACAATTTCAAAAATGTATTTAATAAACCATTTAAGATACGACGCTCATAAATACGCAGTTTTGTTGAGAATCACCTGAGGGTCATGGGTATGCCTCGAAATTGCACTCTGTGGTGAGTCCTCACTACAGATGTTTGTGCTAATACATCTTTCAACCAACCATCAGCTGTATCTAAACAGACCCTTAAATCACGATACAAAAAATTATTAATAAACAATAAATTCACGAAAAGGGGCTAGAGAACTGTGGCCACCCGTATAAGAGGAATGTAGGAACTTAGGAGATGCGAATAATAATAATAATAATAATAATAATAATAATAATAATAATAATAATAATAATAATAATAATAATACAAAACTAGACACGACTGGGTTGGGAAGGTGATCTACTGGGAATTATGCAAAAAAAATTAATTTTGACCATGCAACAAAATGGTATATGCATAAACCAGAATCTGTTCTTGAGAACGAAACGCATAAAATTCTCTGGGACTTTCAAATAAAAACGGATCACCTTATCCCAGCAAGAAGACCAGACCTAGTGTTGATAAACAAAAAAGAAAGAACTTGTCAACTGGTGGATTTTGCAGTGCCAGCAGATCACAGGGTGAAGCTAAAGGAAAATGAAAAAATAGACAAATATCTGGACCTTGCCATAGAACTAAAAAAAGGTATGGAATATGAGAGTGAAGGTGATACTAATTGTAGTTGGTGCACTTGGAACAGTCCCAAAAGGATCGGAAAAGGGTCTGGAATGTTTGGAAATCAGAGGAAGGGTTGAAACCATTCAGAACACTGTACTGCTGCAATCTGCCAGAATACTCAGAAGAGTCCTGGAGACCTGAGGAGACTTGCTGTCACACAACCCCCGGTGAATAATCGGCTAGGACAGGTGAGAAAACCTCATAATAATAATAATAATAATAATAATAATAATAATAATAATAATAATAATAGCAAGTCGTTAATAATTGCAAGCCTAAATCAATGCCATAAGGACAAATTATATCAACACAAAAATAGATAAGACACAACGGAACAAAAATGTAGGGTGTGGGGAGACAGAGATGAGACAATCAACCATTATTAAGCGAATGCAGCAAACTAGCACAAGGAGAAGACAGGGCGAGGCACGACTGGGCTGGAAAGGGGATCCACTGGGAATTGTGCAAGAATCTCAATTTATGCCTATATATAAACCAAAACCTTTTCTTGGGAATGAAACACATAAAATTCTCTTGGACTTTGAGATAAAGACTGATCACCATATCCCAACCAGGAGATCAGACCTAGTATTGATTAGCAGGAAAAAGCGAACTTGTCAACTGGTAGATTTTGAAGTTCCAGCAGATCACAGTGTGAAGATGAAGGAAAACGAAAAGATAGAAAAATTCCTGGACCTTCCTAGAGAATTGAAAAAGTTGTGGAATATGTGGGTGAAAGTGATATCAGTTGTAGTTTAGAAAACAGATAAAGAAATTGGAAATCAGAGGAAGAATTGAGACCATCCAGCATTGTTGAGATCGTCTAGAATACTCAGAAGAGTCCTGAAGATCTGCGGATACTCATTGCCACTCCAAGGGAAAAAGCATCAATTTACGTTGGTGTTAAAAGTTCACAAGGAGTGAAATGAAAATAACAATAATAATGGACTGAATATCTTATAATAACTGCTCAAAACAATGTCATAATGACAAATTATATCAAACAGAATAGCAAATGTAAAATGTGTGGAGACAATGACAAAACTGTTCATCGTACATGTATTTACCAACCCCTCCGCACGAGCAGGATGTGACACAAGATCAATTTCTAAAGTGGAGTTCAACATGTTTAAATTAAGAGTTTTCCTTCTCCTAGACCGGTTGCCTAACCAAGTCTATTCTACAATTTATCCATAGCTGAAGGAGAGTAGGATTCATACCTTTCTCAAAGGTATTAGCGCTAAGTAAAGGTTTTCATCTAGACTGCTTTTATACCCATATTAAGGAAAGGATTGGATTCATGCCTTTTCCAAGATAGAAAGTGAGTGAGTATTCAGTTCACCAATTCCATTCTGTGCTTTTAACTGTTAGGCCACTTACACTTCACTAAGACGGGTAAGTAGCCTAACAAGGGTAGTGTTTGTTACGTGATAGTTATTGTTTCAGAAAATGGAATCAGTGAGCCGAGTTCAAATCCTGGATGAGGCTGTTCCACATAGCGCTAATATCCCTAAGAAAAGTATGAATTCAACTATTCTCCACCCAACTATGTGTAAATAGTAGGGTAAACTCTTTGACTTTGGTATGGCAATCAGTCTAGGAGAAGTATATACCAGTTGTACCCCATCCTGTGTCACATCCTGCTTATGCTAAAAGGGTAGGGTGAATGCATTTTTTATTGTCTTTGAATAATTCTATCACAAATAACAACAATAACCAATCCAATCAGACAAATCTATTTCTTCTTTACTATACACTTATCTACATAAACAGTTTAAAAAAATGAAGAAAAATATTAATCTTACCGTTCTAGTAATCAACTAAAATATCAAACACAAAGTAACTTATTATATTATGATAAAAACGTATGTCGTCAAGGAGACCTAGAGTCGGTATCAGCAAGACAGCGAGGGATTCTATTCCCTTTTTGCTATCACTGGTTCAGAGAGATTGATTTTTGCTGAGGTGGAGCGCCACATGTACCGTCAACTCCCCTGCTTTACCACACATGTTAGATTACCCAATCTTGGCTACTTATGTGCTGAGTTAACGGTATAGAACCCGGAACCTTGCGATTCAAAATTACTTAAGCATTGAAAAACTTGCAAACGGTCTTATAAGATTAAAGACACAGACAACAATTTCTTGGTGGCCAATAAATCATTGAAAAACGCATTCAGGCACGTTGAAACGATTATATTATGCGCAATACTCACTTGTGCATCCATTCCTTTCTGTTGAGTTAACTATGTTGTTTTCCAAAGATGAACATATTTTGAGCATATATATATACATATATATATATATATATATATATATATATATATATATATAGTTTTTTTTTGTTTTTTTTCCGTAGTTAGGGTCTTTCCATGTGTGGTTTAACCAAGCTGATGCAGGTAGACCATAAGGAGAGCTCAATGTACCTAATACCAGTGAGTAAAAGGACAGAGCAAGATATTTAGTAAATGAAGAAAAACTCTAAACTTGCTTCATTACAATAATTTATTTCAACCGTATTAATACGGCATCTTCAGGTAATCACAAGAACATGACTCTTGTCATGTTCTTGTGATTACCTGAAGATGCCGTATTAATACGGTTGAAATAAATTATTGTAATGAAGCAAGTTTAGAGTTTTTCTTCATTTACTAAATATATATATATATATATATATATATATATATATATATACACACCCAGACACACACACAGGTAGGATATGACACAAGGTCAATTTCTTAAGCGGCGTTTAACAGGTTTAAATTCAGGGTTTTCTTTCTCCTAGACTGGTTACCCCGCGAAGGTGAATTACAAACGTGAAAGAGACGAATTTAACTTGAAATTTCCCCAATGGTGATCACCTGTGACAATGCAATCTAAGTCACCTTTGAACCTACTTGTCAAAATCATTTTGGAAGAAATATTTTATCTGTAAAATTGTCCCTTAATTGAAGCTTTTTCTTCACCATTGATTTCCACCTTGGTTGGGCCGACAACTTTTCTGTGCCTCTTCATAAAACATTCAAAATGTTGAGCACCTGTGACGATACATTTATGTGACCTTTGAACTCAATTGTCAAAATCAGTTTGGAATAATTCTTACATCTGTCGAATAATCACTTAAAGGTTTGATCTTTCTTAAAATCATTTATTCATAGTTTCACATTATTCATCAATTATCAACTCACATTTTCTTCTTCTTCTTCTTCTTCTTCTTCTTCTTCTTCTTCTTCTTCTTCTTCTTCTTCCTTCTTCTTCTTCATCGTCTTCATCTTCTTCTCCTCCTCATTCTTCTCCTTCTTCTTCTTCTTCTTCTGCTCCTTTTTCTCCTCCTCCTTTCTCCTCCTCCTTTCCCCCTCCATCCTCCTCTTTTTCTTCTTCTCCTCCTCCTCCTCCTTCTTCTTCTTCTTTTTCCTTCTTCTTCATTTTCTTCTTTATCCTTCTTTCTTCTTCTTCTTCTTCTTCTTCTTCTTCTTCTTCTTCTCTTCTTCTTCTTCTCTCCTCCCTCCTCCTTCTTCTCTTCTTCTCCTCCTTCTCCTTTGTTCCTCTTCTTCTTCTTCTCTCCCTCCTCCTCATTCTTTTTCAAATTCATCTTTTTTAAATTCTTCTTCTTCTTCTTCTTCTTCATTTTCTTCTTTATACTTCTTTCATTCTTCTTCCCTCTTCCTCTTCTTCTTCTTCTTTGTTTCTCTCCTTCTTCTTCCCTTCTCCCGCTCCTCCTTCTTCTTCTTCTTCTTCTTCTTCTTCTTCTTCTTCTTCTTCTTCTTCTTCTTCTTTCGTTGGATACTGACAGTTTCAAGTCGTTCTTTGACCGCCGAGAAAGTCCTGACTTCTCTTTGTTTTTTCTCTTTCATATTGATATTTATATGTGACACCAAATAGACAAAGCGTCAGTCATCCAATCAAAATTATTTTTCTCGTGTGAAAAGATCACGTTTTGATTAATAGTAACTCTCAATAGATCCCCCAATATATACGTTTGTGCGTGCCAACATCCGAGTGGTTATTTCCTGCCAAATAGAGAGAGAAGGGAAGAGAAAAAGAGAGAGAGGGGGGAGAACGAGAGAGAGAGAGAGAGAGATCCAGAAAGTGACCCCCTAAATGAAGAGGGCCCTTCTGTGGCGAAGTCTGTAAATATCCTGTGTACGTGTGCCGGAATAGATGGTTTTCTTCGATTGGTTGGACGATGGAACAAAAGTCAACGTGAGACATAGACAAGGCGAAACACACAAAATGGTCACGTGAGGAGATGTGGTTTATTGAAATGGGTTATTGTGTATTTGGGTTCGGACATCTTGAAGGTGGACACTAACCACGGAATTGGAGAAAGCAGAAAAAATAGGAAGAAAAATCGGTTTGAACGGGAAAATCGAGAAATGGATTCTGAATGTTAAAATGCCAAAAGGATGAAAGGAAAAGAAAATTATTAAGGATGAGGCTAGAAAATATTTAAAGCTGCAAAAGAAGGAAGGATAATGAAAGGAAGGAAAGAAGAAAGGAAGGAAGGGATGGAGGAACGGGGGGAGGGAGGAAGGAAAGAAGGAAAGAAAGAGACTGAATAAAGGGAAAAGAAAATAAACGAAAAAGAAAGAAGAGAAAAGGAAAGTAAAAAGACAAATTTATTGGAAAAGAAAGAATTAGTTATTTGTGGAAATAAGGAAGGAAGGAAAGAAGGAAGGAAGAGAGGAAAAGAGATAGGAGGAGGAAGGGAGGAAGGAAGGGAGAGAGAGACAAGAGAAAGGAAGGAAGGAATGAAGCAGAGGGAGATAGAGGAAGGAAGGAAGGAAAAAAAAGGAAGAGGAAAGGGAGTAAGGAATGAAGAGAGACAAGAGAAAGAAAGAAAGAAAGAAGGAAGGAAGGAAGGAAAGAAAGAAAAAAGAAAGAAAGGAAGGAAGGAAAGAAAGAAAGAAAGAAAGAAAGAAGCAAATACAAAGACAGAAAAGGGAAAGAAAGAAAAGGGAAGAAATAAGGAGTAAAAAGAAAAGAATCAAACACAGAGAAAGAAAGAAAGGAAGGAAGAAAGTAAGAAGGAGGGAGAGGGAGAGAGAGAGTAAAAAGAAAATAAGCAAGTATACATAAATAAATGATTATTTATTCAATAAAAAAAAGTTGATAATGAAATAGAATGAGTTATCCAACAAACAAATACAAAGAAAGAAGAAAGAAAGAAAGGAAGGAAGGAAAGAAGAAAGAAACAAAGAAAGAAAGAAAGAAAGAAAGAGACGGTGTAAAAGGAAAAGAAACGAAACGAAAAAGAAAGAAAGTAAAAAAAAAAAAACAATAAATTAATAAAGAAAGGATTATGTGTATTTGCTGAATATTTATTTAATTTACTGATATTAATGTTATGTCCACCCGTCTCGGGTTATTTCATGCCTGGAGGTCAGGAAATCGCGTTCATTGTACATTCATATTTACATATTTTGTATAGTTGTTTCTTAGGAAGGTTTTTCTTAGGCCGACAATTTTTCTGCGACTCTTCATAGAATTATTTCTTTGAATGTTATTTGTACAACGTTTCGGTTGATGTGCCTCCCGGCCTTCTTCAGGTATTACAACAAGAAGGTTCTCGAGTCCTAGAAGGTTCTCGAGTCCTAGAAGGTTCCCGAGTCCGAGGCGAAATACCTGAAGAAGGCCGTAGGACACATCTACCGAAACGTTGTACAAATAACAATGAAGACGAGGACAATAGTCCGAATAATACAAATAATACTAATCATCATAAAACATTCAAAAATAGTCAGCACGGGCGACTTTGGAGAAATTCTTGCTTCGGTTGAATGGTTCCTTGTTTTAAGGTTTGGTCTCCAGTTTCCAGAAGATTTGAAGTCCAAGTTTCTTGCTTTTCACATCCTCAATTTCTAAAATAAATCACGTGCATCGATGTGGACGATTCCTCGAACTCATCCCCCACGTCCCCAACAAGTAGTGAGCATATTTAGATAGTACATGTAAACAATAGTTCTCCAAAATAAATCATTCCAAGACTATGTTGTATTTGCAACAGTCAAATCATCACTTGTCTGATGAGCTCCTTCTGTCAACCTCTTCATTTAACCCCCTGAAATTACCACATCTTTTTGTAATTGCAAATAACATCATTTATCTCTTTAATAAATTAGGATTGTTACCTTGTTAATTTAACTATGTTTTTTTGTGTTTGTTTTTATTACTTCTCGGAATTTTTTAGATAAGGCTTGATAATTTGTATTATTTGGATTATTCGGACTATTTTCCTCATATTTATCCTGTTCTCATTCCACTAACCATATCTGGGGTACAGGTGTTAAGCTGTGTTAATTATTATTCTATGTTACTGCTACCCCTGATCGGGGTTGAACCTGCAGTCTAGAGATAACTGTCACTTAGAACTGTCTTAACCTAACTCCATTTGGCTGTGTCCAATTGTTTGTTTTTGTTTTGTTTTTCGTTCTTTTGATTTTTGTTTTATTTTGTCTTTTGTTTGCTTTTTTTTATTATTTTATTTATTTATTTATTTATTTTGTCTTTTAATATCGCGGACCCTGACCCTCCGGAGTTAAGCTTTGCAGCCCACGGGCTAAAAAGGATAAGGAACCCTGAAATACAGTGAGCATTAGAGAGTGCATTTACTGATAATCTAAACAACGCCAACATTGAATCGGGATGTCAATACGTGCAATTTTCCTGGGTTAATTAGAATTCTTATCAGTCATCTACCCAACCCGTCCTTGCATCACCTGTGGCGCCCACAGTTCTTCGCGTGCTGTTGATGTCCGTCCAGAATGCGCAGATTAACAATTTCTACTGGCCCCAATAATCATTCCACGGTCAAAGGGTGTGAAATTATCTCAGTAACCCTTGACTACCACAGTGATTACCTATTATGTTAGCCATACGTCATCCGGGTGATTCCACTTCTATGAGCGAGGGAAGGAGAAACTATACCGATATGAACAGACCGAGATAGATAGATGGATAGATAAATAGGTAGATATGTACATACTGTAATAAATATTATATATATATTACTAATATTATTTATTTCTAATATATATATATATATATATATATATATATATATATATATATATATATATATATATATATATATATCAGAAAGAAAGAAATATTAGATATTACAAAAATAATCCGGCAATATGAAAAAACAAAGGACAAGACTTGCAGACAGAAAATGGCTGCATTATTTAACAATATATATATATATATATATATATATATATATATATATATATATATATATATATATATATATATATATCAGAAAGAAAGAAATATTAGTAATATACGAGAGCCGATTTCTTTAGCTTGGCAATCCTTGCTAAAACTATAAACACTAATATTAACAATTATATATATATATATATATATATATATAATGTATTTGTGGAAAAGGTGACTTACTGGTGAAAATGGTCACAATGGTTAGTTGATGCAAGATTCACAATGATAAGGCAGCGATATATCAAATATAAAGTGCTCAATACGTTAGTAGAGCAAATTTATTATCATAAAGGTACACGGTAATAACCTACTCGAGTTTCACCATAAGGATCATCAGGGTTAAATCCACGGGATTAATCAAGATATTGATATTTTTTTCGTCTTCGCAAAAAGATACACACGTGCAATCAACTGCAATTAATCAATATCTTGATTAATCCAGTGGATTTAACCCTGAAGATCCTTATGGTGAAACCTTAAGTAGGTTATTACCGTGTACCATTATCATAATATATATATATATATATATATATATAGAGAGAGAGAGAGAGAGAGAGAGAGAGAGAAAGAAAGAGAGAGAGAGAGAGCGCTTAGCGTAACCATTATAGTTGTAGGATATAAGATTGGCGACCGGAGTTCAAATCCGGGATGAGGCTTTAGTGTAATAATAGAGAGATTACTAATATACGAGGTTAGTCTAAAATTACTGAAATTATTTTTTTTTTAGCTTGGTGACTCTGACTTAATGTCAGCTGATCAACGTTGACTATGAACACGGGTTTTCCTCTCAGAAATTTAATTGAGTAATCTTGTATTAATACTCTTTTTTTTTCTTCTTTTTTTTTTCCTTTAAAGATTTTTTAGAATCCAAGGGTTCCCTGCCCGGGGCTAACTCTTGATTCCTTTATAAATAGTATTTGTATCCTAAAGATCATTTTAGGATGGGGTATGTTTCTTTGATAACTGCTATTTGTACTTCGTAGTAGCTTGGATTGGCTAAGTGTGTCAGGAAAATTGAACACAAGATCAACTTCTGTGACAAATGCCACAGAAGAAAAGGTAATGACTGGCTTATGGGAATCGTTATCCCAAGAAAAGATTTTTAAGTAGCTGAAAGAATCTTTGGTAGATGCATACTGTTATATGCAACTGGTCACCTTTCAAAATGAAGAAAATACGACAAAAGTGAAGATTTTCATTAAATCGGACGAAGAGAATAGTTGTGATGAATTGATACTGATCATCTGATTTTAAATCAGAGTTGCTGACCTGAAGAATAAAGCAATTAGTTCGATTATTTTCTAGTCATACGAGGAATATAGGAATATTAAACCCAAGATGACAAGATTTTAACGGACCATATGACCTTTAGGCACCCCTTCCGCGATCTCGACTCACAAGGACACTTTCTCATTTACACCGTAAAAATCCGGTTGTTTGTTAATGGTTAGGGTTAGGGTTAGGGTTTGGGGTTAGTTTTATAATTTAAAAAAAATCTAAAAATCGTCTGTTAACAATTAACCGGATTTTGACTGTGTAAATGAAAAAAATGTCCCCACGAATCGATATCGCAAAAGGGGTGCCTAAAGGTCATATGGTCTATTTTAACTTTGGAAATGCAGGAATTTGATTGCAGGAATTTCAACTCTAAAATAACATTCTGAGATAAATCGATGTTGATTTTTATTTCTATTGCAAAATTTGATAAATTAATCGCAACACAAAATACCTTTTCAAAATAATTAAGATTATGTTCAAATGAAGCTTAAACTCTTGGTATATCTTATAATTAATAATGTAATTCTGATAATGTAATTCATTACAACATATAATACCTTTCCAAGATAAAGTAGGTAAAGTTGGTGGCTTATTGTCAGTATCAGCAGCACAATGCGGGAGTCTAACCCCTTTTCACTAGCACCAGACTAGGGAGAATGTTTTTGCTGAGGTAGAGAACCACACCTACTGTCAGCTCCATGCTTTACCGCACAGATCAGATTACCCAATCAGCGCTACTCATACCCTGAATTGACGAGGACCGATATCGAACTCAGAACCTTGCGATTCCAAGGCGGTCGCTCTACCGACTGAGCTAAAATGCTTGAATAAAAAGAATTGATAAATCCTTCCCTGAAGTAGTTCACTTTTATAGTGTAATATTTCTATCTTATTTTTGCGAAATATTTATTTAAGATTTTAAGCAGGTTGTTCGATTTTCAATAAGGCTAACGTTGCCTGTTCGGGGGAAGTTCATAGTTGATAAAAATAATATCGTAACGGAGAAAAATCATAAAATTTAACAACAAAATTAAAGAAAACGGGTCATCAAAATGACAAGATTGAAAATTAATTAAAAAATGCGGTATTTATTTGGGTTAGGGTGGGGTCGTTGGCGCGTTTTTCTGCGTTTTATAGAATTATTAAGGCTTGACTTACGAAAAATAGTATTATTGATATAATAAAAACTTAAAATATAAGTATATGGAGGTACGTAGTGTAATGGTTAATGTTGTGGGAAATGGACTCGTCGACCCGTGTTCAAATCCTGGACGAGGCTGTTTGCATTTCACATAGCGCTAATACCCTTGGGAAAGGTATGAATCCATATATTCTCTCTCCAGTTATGGGTAAATAGTAGGGCAGACTGTGTTATTTAACCTTGGATAGGTAACCAGTCTAAGAGAAGGAAAGCTCTGAATTCCAACCTGTTAAACTCTGCTTAAGAAATTGGCCTTGTGTCACATTTTGCTCCTGTGGAGGGGTTTGTAAATATATATATATATATATATATATATATATAATATATAATAAAAGTTATTCATTTCAGTTTTATATTTTAATAACGTTTTCTTTTTTTTAATAAGCTATTTCAGGTAAAATATGCAAATCATATGCAAATCAATATGCAAAATATGCAAATCAATTAACCCCATTAGAAAACATTGATATCTTTGTCAAGTTGGCTTACAAAGAAACCTGTTTAAAGCAGGAAGAAGCGGTTGTTTTGTCAACACAATTTCATTCAGAACCCGACACAGAGAGCTCAGCACCTTTACACACAAACTCACACACACACACACACACACACACACACACACACACACACACACACACACACACACGAACACGAATAAATATGGTAGTTACATTTTTTGTATAAAAACCATAAGACCACAGCAGGTTTTATGCTCATGAGTGGGCATATAGGAATACTGACGAGTCCCGGTTTCGCGTTTCACATGCGCATTCATCAGCCACGAACCCTATCCACCCACCCCCCCGCGCATGTTCCCTTTTTCTTTCTTAACTCCCACCCCATCCCTGCCTCACCTCAACTTCTTCCCTAAGCTGCACTCACAGCGGTGTCCATCACAATCAAGAGATGGTACCGACAACGACCGAAAAATCGGCTTCAGGAACTGTGGGTAATGGGGGAGGGGGGAATACCGTTTCTTTGAGGATGGAATCATGGCGAACACAAAAATTAACAAGCCCAACAAGAACTTGAAGGCACCAATGGTTTTAAAAATTCACCCTACACCACTTCCCCCCCCGACACCCCCCCGCCGGTCTATTGTCTTCTTTGTTGCCGCCTGTCTCGTCTCTCACTCCCACCCCTCCGCTCACCACCATAAGAGTTGCTGGCGCTGTCATAGTCATGGCACGAACCCTAAAGGCGTCGTCGCCGTCGACTGGTATGACAGACAAAAAAAAAGGGAGCGAAAGAGAAACGCAACTTATTTTTCCCGCGTCTTTTCCGTCCGTCCAATGATTTTTCTTCTTCCTCTTCTTCTTACCTTCATCTTTTTCTCTTGCCATCCTCTTGTTTTGCCTCTTTGGCCCCGTGAAGATATCTCAGCTTTCCAGACCCCCACAACCCTCATAACATCTTGTCTTAATAAACCCCCGACCAATCTCAACCGAAGTGTGTTTTTCCCGCTTTTCACCCTATCACTGCCGTTCAACTTAGTTGACGGGTTCGGGTGTTATTCAAGACTTCTTACAGCTTCATTTCGCCCCCACTCGCTCTTTCCCCCCCCTCTCTCTCTCTCTCTCTCTCTCTCTCTCTCTCTCTCTCTCTCTCTCTATTTGCCCACCGCCAATCTTGCCTCATAATATTGTCTCCATTCATCTTCGTCTTATTTATTGGTGCAATTTCAGTAATGAGCCTGCTGACTCGACTCTTGTTTTTATTAATGTTTTCTTTCATTCATTTCTTTTTTCGATCACTTTTTGATTTTCATTTCTATTTTCCATCCCTCAACAACAGCGTCGTCGTCGTCGTCGTCGTTGTTGTTGTTGTTGTTGTTGTTACTGTTGTTGTTACTGTTGTTTTTTGTTTTTGTTGTTCACTTGTTTCTCGTTTTTCTTTTGCTTTTTTGTGTTTTGTGTTTGTTTTCTCTTTCTTAACCCTTTCCTTCTGGATTTTACATATTCTTTTTTTCATGTGTATCATTGTTTCTATGTTGCGTACACAAACTTTCTGATTTGAATTTACTTTTCAAAACTGTATTTAGCCACAAACAACATGCATGCTGTTACTTTTTCAATGGCCTCTAAAAGTGAAATGAATAAAGTTTGGGAAGATACGAAAACGAAAGAATATTTTTCATCAGTTTTTGAATGTTTGAATTTTTGTTGATTTGTTATTATTGTTTTTTGGGTTTCTTTCTTCTTTTTTTTTGCTATTTTTTTTAGGTGGGGGTACTTGTTTTTTTGGTTTTTTTAAGTTGAAGCAAGAACTCTGTCCAAAGTCCTGAAGAAGGTCTAACCGACTGAAACGTTACAACGTCGACCTCACTACCTACAATAAACATCCATTTTCTACAACGTCCCGTCTCTCTCTCTCTCTCTCTCTCTCTCTCTCTCTCTCTCTCTCTCTCTCTCTCTCTCTCTCTCTCTTATATATATATATATATATATATATATATATAAGCAAAGAGTGATCAAAATCATTGATATACCATGTATATCAAATTTACGGTAAGAAAGACATAAATTCAACGTATATATATATAATATATATATATATATATATATATATATATATATAGAGAGAGAGAGAGAGAGAGAGAGAGATAGATAGATAGATAGATAGATAGATTATAAGTATAGATAAAAGGGTATGAAAACACACAATGCTGTTAAAATGCAAATATTTTATATCATATTCATAGCTAATATTGAACAATATTTCGATTCATAAAAATCATCTTCAGAGCTTGTTTTTAATCCGGACTCATCGAGAGAGAAGCAGAAAATAAGTTCAAAACGAAAGCATTGATATATATATATATATATATATATATATATATATATATATATATAGTGTACAGAAATAACATACTTGAGTTTCACCATAAGGATCTTCAGGGTTAAATCCACTGCATTAAACATGATCTTGATTAATTACAGTTAATTGCGGGAGTTCGTGTTGAAAACAGTTTTGTAGTTGATGAACGCTGTTGCGTCATTTTGAAAATTTGAATGACAAACGCGATGTTGATGTGTCGTAAATGTAGATGTTAATATGGAATATTCATGTTCTGTATTGAATATATAAATAAATGGCTACATATATTGATCAATATGTGCACAGGTTCCAAAATAAAGGGTTTATCAAACAGTATTATGAGCGCATGCGCATATTACATCGAAATCAAAATCGACATCACTCTTCCGGGTCTATTTAATTTTCCGCCAGTGTAGATATTAACTATGTGGGAATTGAACCCTCGACGACAATATCATCGACTTAAGTGCTTTCCTAAGTTTAAATTGTAAAGAAACTTGAAAACAACATTTGTAGCTAATAAATATTGGATTACCATTTAATTGTAGCCGAGTATTTTCACATAAATCTTTAAGTGCATATTGTTTTCGCAAATGGGGAATATAATAAAAATGGTTTCCGATTTTATTTCTTTTGTTTTTTTGTTGTTGATTTCTTTTTGTTTAGTTGGTTTTTGTTTGTTTTTTGTTGTTTTTTTTTGTTTTTTTATTGTCAATTGCCTAAAGTTTAAAAAAAAAAAAAAAAGAAAAAGAAAAGAACAAAAGCGGAAAAAAAAATATTCGAAAATAAATAGTCTCCCGCCTTAAAATCTAAACGTTTTGTCCGCTACCGGAAGCCCCGCAGGTCATGTGACAACATCATTCGTTTCTGTCCTGTCACATGACATTAGGATTGGAAAATAACACGAGAGAATGAAATTAATTCACTTTTAAGCAGAAGTTAACGGGAGATTTCGGGATTATCAAAAGAGTTTATTTTTTCTTTATTTTTTTTATTTTCATTTTTTGTCGTTTGATTTTTAAATTTCCCACGTGAAATATTTTCATTATTGCATGTTTAGAACAATTGATTTCATCATCATTGTTTAACTTTTTAACTATATATATATATATATATATATATTATAACAGAACACACAACCCAACAAACACACACACACACACACAAGTAAAACACACACACACACACACACACACACATGGTGTTGGGACTTAAAAACAGGAACACGCACACATACATACACACACACACACAACAGGTGATTTTAATAGACATGAATTTTACATACCCGCACCCATAAATAACTAACCAAATCTGTAATGTTAATCACGGACACATATTTTTAAAAATGGTGATCAGAAGGTCATGTTAGCAAACAAAAAAAATTCAGGCGAGCCAGATGTGAATTAATAATTTTTAAAAAGAACAGACACACACACAAACAGAAACGCACACTTAAACAAGCACCCACCCACCCAATCACACACACACACACACAGAATTTGGAAGGCATGATACAGAACAAATGAACAGCCACTAGCAACAACTTCAGTTTTAGTAATCTTCTGTAGAAGGGATTTTTATCTCGAAATATTAAGAATAAATCTCAGGTTAACAAACAACACCATAGTTAAATTCTTTTTCTTTGCGCTTGCATTGTGATAGCCTTCAAAATCAACCAACAAACCAATATATATATATATATATATATATATATATATATATATATATATATGAAAAAGTGAATGGAAGTTAATCCGACAGTATGAAATAAATATTTTAGAAAAAACAAACACATGATGTTATAATTCGCTGACAGAAATCTGTTTCGACCCTTTATTGAAGTCATTTTCATCAAGAGCGTATGATAGAGAGACGGTATGTGAACCGTTATAAGACAAAAATGGTACAAACGAAACGTTCAAGTTCATAGCCGGAATTTTTTTTTTTAATTTTTTTTTTTTTTAAATTTTGAAAAGAAAAACTTTTTGATACTTTCTTATACATTTTTATACATATTTACCTCAAATTCTTTTGAGTTTTCTTTGTGGATTATAATGCTTCTGATTTAATAAAATAAAATAAAATTTATTTTATTTTCAAAACAGAATATTCATTATCAAAATTTTAAAAAAATTAAAAAATTAAAAATGCCGGCTCCGAACTTGAACGTTTCGTTTGTACCACTTTTAGTCTCTCTATCATAAACATCTCGCTCTTGATGAAGACCACTTCAATAAAGAGTCGAAACAGATTTCTGTCAGCGAATCATAACATCATGTGTTTGTTTTTCCTAAAATATTTTTTTCATATATATGATTATATATTATGATAAAATGACCTGGTATTATTTTAATATTGAAGTAATCATTCTTGTAAAACTCATAGTAGTTACTGCTGATAATAATCTCTTTTCCTTAGATTAGTCAGTTATAATTATCAATAGATCAAACTGCTGAATGTTATAATCCTATTCCCTTCAAGTCATCTTGCTCTTATAACATATACAAATGATATTAATGAGTGAAACAATAGCAAAAAGTGAACTCTATGTAAAAATCATTGTTATAATGTTTATGTATCATTTCAGTGACTACAAGAGGGAGATTTTATTAGGATTATTAAATTTGTTTTTGTGTCAAATATTTTCAATTTAATATTGTATTGAAATTTGAATGTATCCATTGAAATCTCTTGCTTTTAAGGATTTAATTGATTCCTGAACAATATTTTATTTCAAATTTAAGGTTAGCTTATGTAATTTTTTCCAAATTTTTGGTTTGAATTAGTAAAATCTGAGTTGAAGCAACAAAAAAGGAGAAGAAAAAAAGTGACTTCTAAAATCTAGAAACAACATATCTCAAAGGAAAGGGAAGAATTTTATGGCAAAAGGTTCTACACAAACACAAACATAATTAGTATTATTTGCGTTATTCGGACTATTGTCCTCATCTTCATTATTATATGTACAACGTTTTGGCCGATATGCCCCCAGGCCTTCTTCAGGTATTTCTTGTCGGACTCAGGAACCTTCTCGGACTTGGGAATACTAATCATCAAGCCTCATCTCAAACATTCAGAGAAATAACAAACATAATAGTCTGGTAAAATTAAAATATTCATTAAGACTTTAAAGGCGTCAAGATATTTTTAGCACGTGAAGTTCATAAGCAGTCGCCCATCTAAGTACTAGAAGGGCTGATTGCTGCTTAACTTCGGTAACCAAGTGGGGAAATGGTATTTCATAAGTGAAATGACTGTAAGCCATAAACTATTTTAATATCTTATAATGGATGCTGTTAAATCCGTATTCAAAGTTGTTTCCTTAAAAGCGTAACGATGCGAGATAAATTTCATTTGCTCACATTCTATGAGCTAACCCTCATATATCTTTCTATCTATCAGTATATATATATATATATTATATATATATATATATATATATATATATAATATCATATATATATATAGTGGTGTGTGTGTGTGTGTGTGTGTGTGTGGATAATATAGTTTTCTATATTTATGAATAAAGAGTGTTCAATGATAGAGCATGCATAGTTAAGATAAGGTCGTATGAACACGAAGTCAACGCCATTTGATAATTGATAATTTATCACCCATGCGTTACCTATATTACCTTAACTTGTATATATATTATATATATATATATATAATATATATATATATTATATATATATATAATAATTTATATTTTTTGCTTGAAGGCCATTACAATGCTTATATTGTATAAAATTCAATAATTATTGTTGAAACAGCTGTACGAGCGCAATATTTGCCGAGTTCGCTTGTCATGATTATTTTCAATAATTATCGAATTTTATACGATATACGCATTGTAATTGCCTTCAATCAAAACATATAAATGATAATATACTTTACTCAACAATGCTTCTAATGCAAATTATCTTTATCTCATATATATATATATATATATATATATATATATATATATATATATATATAACAATGCATGGTTACTGACAGTTTATCGCCTAAATGTTTTGTTCAGAGTATAACATAGGCGAGAAACTGTTGACTATGTCAACGCTACCTTAAATTAAATATAAATCTTAACTTATATAATATAAGATATATAAGATATAAATGCTCTATTAGGGATATTGAGCACTGTCTATTTACAAATATTGTACTCTTATTATCTACCAATATATATATATGTAAATAACACACACACGCGCGCACGCGCACATGCACACGATGTCGGGACTTAATAACAAATACACCGCGCACACACAAAAGGACAACAGGTGATTTTAATAGACAGTAAATTTACACACCTGCACCCATAAACAATCAAACGATATCTGGAATGTTAATCTCAGACGCATATTAATACAAAAGAGATCAGATGGTCCTGTTAGTAAACAAACAAAAAACATGCTTAGAGGGCGAGCCAAATCTGGAATAATAATTTTTTTTTTAAAAAGCAAATGAACAGTAACATAAACGCACACACACACACTTACACACACAAAAAAGCACACACATAAACAAGCACCCCCCCCCCACACACACACACAGAATTTGGAAGACATGAGACAGAATCAAATGGACAGCCACTAGCAACAACTTCAGTTCTAGTAGTCTTCTGTAGAAGGGATTTTTATACCGAAATATTGAGAATAAATCACATGTTAACAAACAACACCACAGTTACCTTCTTTTTTCTTTACACTTGCATTGTGATAACTTTCAAAACCAACCAGCAAACCAATATATATATATATATATAATATATATATATATATATATATATATATTATTTTTTATGTGTGTGTGTGTGTGTGTGTGTGTAAACACTAAAAAAAGCTGAATATTATGGTCTGTATGTAAATATCTATTTACATTCAAATTACAACTACTTTCTTCTATAATTCATCAGGATACAAAACAGTTTGAGAAGTCACGATATGCTGAGAAATGTTTACATTTTAGTCGTAATTACGTATTTCAATGGTTTCTATGATTAATTCATTTCTTACGATATCCTAACCACCCACCCACCCCCATTAAGTCACGTGTCGTCAAAAGTTAAACTTTGCCAACATCAAAATGGACTAATCATTTTTTTTTTAATTCTTTTATTTTGTTTTACTTTCTCTTCTCTAAACATGCAAAGGTTTTAATTTCAAAGCCGATTAAAATATTTTCAGACATTGCAAAAACGTTTCAATTTAATATTAGAATTATTAAAAGCGAATTAATTCCTGTCTGAAGTAAGAATTCCCATGTGTCCAGCCGATTTTCTCTTTGGCCTTCTTCACCTCTGCCACATTTTTCAAATTCTGTGCCTCCCAGCTATTTCTAAGGTAACCGTTAGTCTACAATGAGGCGTCATGTTGGTGAACCTTTCTCATCCATTATTTCATTTATTAAGATCTGATTCAATTTGATCTGATGTCCTCCCCACACTTGGAGATTTCTTTCTTTTTTTTCTTTTTTTTTACTCCAAGATACGCAGTCACCGCAAGGCAGTTGCCAATATTTAATTAAGTAAGCAGATTTATATGATAAAAACACCTCCATATGATTTACGAGGTAGGTCAAAGGGGAGACAACCAGGTTTGGAACTCTTTACTGTATAAGGAAGGAAAAGAACAAGCAAAAAGAATAGAACATTAACAATTGATAAAACAACTTTAAAGATACATAGACTGACCGTTGAAAAGGCGGATACTTTTCGCATCTCATCATGAATAAGCACTTCACTTTTGTTACTTGCGTACTACACCGAGCCTTTTTTTAAAGATTTTATGATCAGAGTAGAACTAATGACAATTACAAACCATTTTTAACCATTTACAAATGTAACAAAAGAGAATAAAAGATTTAATTTATTAAGTGATTTTTAACGGCATGCCAACCTGTCTAGTGTTATTTTATTTTATTTTTTGTTCGGAATTTCGTTCATTGTATATTTATGTTAACATTTTTATGTTATTATTTCTGTAAAAATTTTTAACAGTTATATTATATCAAGTATTCTTATCCAATATTATTATAATGAAGATCCGGTGTCTTTCTGTAACCGAAACTTCGTCACCACCGACGTCCCAATTCCCTTAGTTATTTACGTTAATTTCTCAATGGTTATTAAATAATCATTATTTAATCTTAATTACCATCTTATTAACAATGTCTCTATTAAGGTGTAGCTGAGATAGTTTTGCCTCAAAACGGCTCATATAATTCATGTTTAAAATCCCGCAGTGTGAGTTATATATCATTAAGAAATAAAAGTTTACATAGTATATGGTATGAATAATTTGTATATTTGATTTGACAAAAACGTGTTTAATGAATAATTACTTGGTCTTATTGATTTCTAACATTATTGTTTTATTATTGAACGTTTTAACGCAATCCTATGTATAATTTTATATTGAAATCAATTAGAATAAAGTAAAAATAAGTGCGATCTTTTTTGCGTTCTTATCTAATTTCATTAATCTTTCTATTTCAATTTAATATTCAATTACATAAAAAATACTTTTTTGCTAGTACAAATAATTTGTACACAGTTGTATGGTTTCAAGTATTCCTATCTAATAAAATAATTTGCACAGAGTTGTATAATTTCAAGAATTACAAATAATCTTTAAACAAATGAATTTGATCCCTAGTTTGGACCTCAAAAGGTTCTAGCAATTCGTGTTAGAGTGGACCTGGGAATAATGGCAATGAAGAATTGACGCCAACCAGATGTTCACAACTGGAGTCTCACTAGGAGTTGCAGTTTAGTATCATACCCAGGACACGACTTTTGGGATGGCTTTGCCCCTTTTTTAGGGGGATACACTCAGCGTATTCTAAGTCTCACCGACAGGATAGTAGTAAAAATAAATCCTATTGTTCACAGTTTATTCCATATTTGTTTATCAATTTAAGAATTGATTTGTTTAACAAAATCATTGCCTTTACTAATTTTGTTTGTGGGATGGGGTGGGTACAAAATTCGATTTTCTCAAACTACTTTTTACCAATATTTTATCTGTAGAAAATTTGGAAAACAAATTATATTGCCAGTGGTTAAATACTATACGATGACAATGAATATCAACCAAAAATTGATTTTCCATTTTTTTTCTGTATCAATAAAGTCTATTGAGATTAATTGATTGATTGATTGATTGTAATGGCATATCAACACGTCTGGGGTTATTCTATACAGGAGTGACTTGGGAATTGCGTAGATAATACGTCCATATTTATATTTTTGCGTAGTTTTCTTAGTTTTTTGCTCTTAATTATGATAAGTGATTGTCTAATTTGTGTGAGCTAACTAATATATATATATATATATATATATATATATATATAATATATATATATATATACAACCAATGTCATAAAAGTATAGAGATTCAAGCTGTATTTAACAAGATAGAAGTGAACAATGAATGGAACGATAATTTTTTCAGAATACAAAGTGTGTCCGAAGTACAAAAATATCGATGAGTCATTTTAAATTTTTATTTGAAATTTGAGTTATCGTTTTTTTTGTTTTGTTTTTTCACACCGGTAGAGTTTAGAAATTTAATATATATATATATATATATATATATATTATATATATATATATATATATATAAGACTAAAATTATGATAGGAAAATGCAAGTAATAAAAGTCTTTATAAAGAGGTGCAAGGTGCTATTATAGCAGAGCAAGTATAAAACCAAACAAATATTATAATTATGAACCGTATACACCAGTTACTTGAGGTTTCATTGTCAAAATCATTACGTTAGGTTTAACATCTGTCTGGGATGAGCATAATCATCAGACAGATGTTAAAGAGAATGTTTGCTCTGATATAATAGCATCGAACAGTTATATGCAAACTTTTATTATTAGCATTTCTGGTGAGTTTTTCACACCAGCATTATTATTATTATTATTATTATTATTATTATTATTATTATTATTATTATTATTATTAAAATTTTGGAATGCAAGCCTATCGATCACATTTCTCAGTGGAACAGTTTTGACTTTTACGTGAAACTGACAGTTGTGATTGATATGGTTGCATTTTAGAATTTTAATATAACAATAGCTCTATTTTGGATACTGAGTACTGTCACCAGAAAGACTTACAGGAAACATTAAATCGTCTTTTATATTTTCCAATATTAACTAAGTTGTCAAAAAGAAACAGGGGAAAGCCAAGATATTTACTCTTTTGTTTCTTTATCTGGTCGTCTTCATAAATTAATTATCAACACACTGAAAGAATTCCGTTGATCATATCTCTAAGTTGAATGTTCACAAAAAAGACATTTGATTATCAACGACATTATAAAATTCTGATTATACGACTTAAAATTAAATTTTATTCGAATACAAACAAAAAATGACAACCAGAAATTGAATTTTATAAAAATCTAATCTTCTTCTTCTGTTATCGGTCAGTTGAATCAAACTTTTTTAGAAATGAAAACTTATAATTCACCAATCATAGTTATATTTTATTTTATTTTATCTTATTTTATTTTTAGTATGTCCCATTTTCAGTTAATATTTATTTATTTAGTGAATTAAAAATTTGAAAAAAAATCTTTTCCTCGTTGTATGTTATATGACGCTTCTCAAAAATAAACAAAATACAATGAAATTGAAATGGCTATCAATTTAACCTCACACCCAAAAATTTAACCTCACCCCCAAATTTTGACTAATCCAATCATTCAGACATGAGTCACACAAAACCGGGGACAAATGTTGACATGTGACCAGCAGAAGGAATCACTGTTATCTCAATCTGGAAAAGAAATGACATTTTAGGATAGAATGTATAAAAGAATTCGTGAAGATCTCAAACCGGAAATTCACTGAATACATAAACCGGAAGTGAATTGATGATAAAATTATGTTGAATCCAAAAAAAGTACAGATTATAATGAAAGAATTATAATTTTAAATAAATTTTATTATGTCATAAAAATATTCATTAATTTAAAATATGGAGTTGTAAATTTACTATCATGAGAACTTCTTCATTCGTTTCAGGTTTTGAATCAAAATATTTTAACTCTTTGTCTAATTTAAACCGTTCACAGCGACTCTCTCAACATACGCATACCCCGACCAAGTAGAGTACAAAAACTGATGGTTAGTTGATTATAATTGAGTAGAAGGACTCAAATTACAATAATAATAGGACTTTGAATAGAATGTGTTCAGGGTTGAATAGATAGAAAACTTTGAAATATCCCATCATACAGGTAAAAAATACCAAGAAAATTTGGTACAACTCTGGGGGAAATTTGGTTAGCAAAGAGTTAACCTTGTTTTCCAAACTAGGAATTATCATCAAATCTAGACAGATCACAGATTCTGATGATACCTACCTATCTACCTAACTATCAATCTATTCTCGAAATTTGCTCTGTTATATAACTGATAAGTGACAAGAGACTCTGTGTGTGTGTGTGTGTGTGTGTGTGTGTGAGAGAGAGAGAGAGAGAGAGAGAGAGCGTGCAAGAGGCTCATAGAGAGATAGGGGTGAAACTGTGTGTGTTTTAATCGAAAATTGGCAAATCTAAATTTAAATTCTTATGAGGTAAGAAGTTCTAGTAAATAATTTTAGAGAAAACTTTTAATTTCATTTATTGTTAATACAATGATAGCAGTTTCGTAGTGATTGCTGTCATATGTCAAACGTGACTGCTGACATGAAAACAGCTGTTTGGAATATCAAAAAGCATATGACATTAATCGTGTTTGATATTTGGATTTTAAATGACACAATCAACTATCTAGCGTTCATGTTCACTGCGAAACTGTTTTTAGCGGCTATAATTGTATTATTCACTTCCGCAATTGTCTTTACTTAATCAATTTCCTGGTTAATTCCTATCAATTAACCCTGATGATCCTTTTTGGTAAAACTTAAGTAGGTAAAAATGCAATTCTTGAAAAGGTAAATTGAACTTAGAAAATATAGTTATGATTATAAAGGCATCAAATGTTGGCATGAAAATAACCCATTAGGTGTTGATATGCCGCTAAACAAATACACCAACCCAAACCTTCTAATCTGATCTTAAGGTAGAATTTTTAAATATCTTTGAAGTCTTGTTATTAATTGTGTTTATCTTTCTAATGAATCTTAAAGAAATGATACAAAGTTGAAATGACGTTGTTTTTTTTTAATGTTTCTTGATGACATCATCGCCATTATTATCTCGGATTCTACCGCTTATGATCCGTCCGTCACTTTCGACAGAAACAAAGTGTTTGTCCGTGAAGGGTTAATTCAGTCGCCATCGATCAATCAATTTAGTTAGAAAGGTGGAAAAAGGCGGGAAAATTAAGATTAATCCGAAAACATTTTTGAAACGTCATAGAAATGAAGTCTGTCTTGTACGAATGCGATCACCGAAGGTTTTAATGAAAAAGATTCAACAGACAAACATGTTGTTGAACTTTTCTCTTCGGTGATTAGAGTTAGGGTTAGTAAGAATGGAACACTGTAGATTAGAGGTAGTCAAAGATATTGTGGTGCCGTTGTTCTATGGAAGACCAGAAAGCATACAAATATGCAAATTTTAGCTTATTCTAAGACAAGGCTTTAAGAGTTAGGCACTCAAGTAAGGATTTGATATAATGAATATGTAAATACCTTGGTACCCCCTCACTATAATCTGATTGGACAGTGTCGTGTATAAATAGTCGACACTGTGTTGGTCCTAGACCTTATGCCTCACCCGCTCAGGTAGGTGTCCAGTGAGCTTCGGCCACTGGACCGGTGAGATGGTAAATTAATAGCGTCGTTCCCAGAGGGCCATCCCTTCAGGCAATACCTGCCCCCTTGACTTAAAGGGGCAGGGCTGAGGCACCCCCCCCCTTGGGGGAATGCCGACGGGATCGACGCAATTTTTCTACCCGCCACCCATGAGTCTCGGCTTGTGGGTTGTCCCACATAAATAGGGCCTTCGTGCCTGACTCGGTACGCGTGGGGTACTGGGAAAATAAACCTAATGCCTACAAGCTAAACTTACTCACTAGACGACACCACGACTGCTCGGCAGACGGATTGCTATTCGACATTAGGGTTAGTAAGAATGGAACACTGTAGATTAGAGGTAGTCAAAGATATTGTGGTGTTGTTGTTCTATGGAAGACTAGAAAGCATACAAATTTTCAAATCACAGCTTATTCAAAGACAAGGCTTCAATATTTGTAGATTAGTGATAGAGAGATTGTAATGCCAATGGTCTATAGAACACTTGAAGGCACATTTGGATTTTGTAGATTAATCATTGCTTTCTTCGTGTAGAATTCTTTTTTACACTAACCCAGCAAATTATACTAACTACCCGATGACTACTGATATTTATCACAAACGTGGACCTCATTAGATTATTATTCACTTACTAATTGGATTGGAAATTGCTATATTCTCTATTGCATCTTAAGTGTATTGCTCTAAAAATATCTCGCTACGATGTGTTGTTTTTGCCAGGCTACATTTACATGGAAATATAATGCGTATTTTGGTAATATATATATATATATATATATATATAAAGAGAGAGAGAGAGAGAGAGAGAGAATGAGAGAGAAAAAGATAGAGAGAGATAGATAGATGGATAGATAGATAGATATGAACAGACTGGGATAGATAGATAGATAGATAGATAGATAGAATATACTGGAATATACATACATACATATATGCTGTTTTTGCCAAACTAATTTTACATGAAAATATAAGGCGTATATAGGTAATAGATAGATATATAGATAGATAAGACTAGACTGGAATAGATAGATAGATAGATAGATAGGAACATACTGAGATATACATACATTCATACATATACACACACACACACACACACACACACATATATATATATATATATATATATGTGTGTGTGTGTGTGTGTGATATATATCTCAAGACATCCCTAAAATTCCCAGTTCACACTGCGCCCAGACATTGTAGTGTGGTCTGACACAAAAAAGAGTGTCCTCCTCATCGAATTGACCGTACCGTGGGAGGAAAACCAGGAGGAAGCACACGAGCGGAAAAAGAACCGATACGAATCACTGCGTGCCGACTGCGTGGAAAAGGGTTGGACATGCCATGTTATTCCTATTGAGATTGGGTGTCGTGGATTTCTAGGACACTCAGTCATTTCGTTTCTATCAAAAATAGGAATCACTGGCCGCTGTCTGAAAATCGCCCCACATCGCCTTCAATCTACGGTGCAAAATGCATCTAGTTGGATCTGGTCTAGATTTAGAAGTTTACAGCACGAATGATACGCGCGCGGAATCATCATTCCCGTGTTTGCTACGTAACATCTGCAATCGCGTAATCAACTCAACGGCCAAAAACAAACGCGTTTTCAAATAACAAACTGCACTGATAAAGAAACATCTCCAATGAACGGATGATATAATCTATTCTCTGTTTAATACATATATACAATTTTTTTTAATACCCTGTCCGGTGGCGAAAGCTGCTTGGTAGCGCTAGGAAGTGGCAGTCCTGTCGTAGCTACCGAAACTGTGTTATCACTCCTAGTCGACAGCTGACGAGGACAGGGTATCGCACGTGCTATCACACGTTGTATGACGAAAAAAAAAAAATATATATATATGAGGTAAAATATAAGGAATGAAAGAACAAAACGCAGACAAAATTGTGTAGTATATTTTGCTGGAGTATTGAACTCGGTTTCTGTAGCTGAAGAAGTAGAGTTCCACACTCCAGCGAAATATACTACTCATTTTTGTCTGAGTTTTGTTCTTTCATGCCTTATATTTTACCTCATTCTGTCGGATTCATTCCGAGAAATAGAAATTATATATTTCTATGAAAAAAGTATTTCTTAAATAGTCTAATGAACCATTAGAATTTTACTTTAAATTCAGCCATATTATCAGCATTTATTTGGTCGAAAGATTCGACTAATACACGGATTCTACGTTGGGTTATTTGTAATTCATGCACTAATCTAGATTTTGATTGGATTAAAAGAAAGCTGACTTGTTAAAAATACCTATTAGTCCTGATAGCTTTCATTTTCTCTGTTGTTATCGGTGTAACTCAATTTAGCAAAAACAATCTCCATTGTCTAGCGCTAGCGAAAGGGGGATATACTCCCTCGCTGTTGGGCTTATACCAACAATTGATCACTCAATTACTTTCTATATATGTACCTATCTATCTATCTATCTATCTATCTATCTATTCCATTACATATCTATCTATCTATCTATATGTCTGTCTGTCTATTCCAGTACATATCTATCTATCTATCTATCTATCTATCTATCTATTCCATTACATATCTATCTATCTATCTATCTATATATCTATATGTCTGTCTGTCTATTCCAGTACATATCTATCTATCTATCTATCTATCTATCTATTCCATTACATATCTATCTATCTATCTATCTATCTATATGTCTGTCTGTCTATTCCAGTACATATCTATCTATCTATTTATTCCAGTATGTTCATATGTATGTATGTATGTATGTATCTATCGCAGTCTGTTCATATCTATCTCCATATCTATCTATCTCTCTATCTATATATATATATATATATATATATATATATATATATATATATATATATATATAAGCTCCCTGAAATAGTCTATAATGCAGGATCTCTAAGTCTTTTGTTATTTATTATATATATATATATATATATATATATATATATATATATATATATATATATATATATATATATATATATATATCCCAGTCTGTTCATATCTATCTATCTATCAATCTATTTCAGTCTGTTCGTATCTATCTATCTATCTATCTATCTATCACAGTCTGTTCATATCTATATATCTCTCTCTCTCTCCCAGTCTGTTCATATCTATCTATCAATCCATCTATCTATCTATCCCAGTCTGTTCATATCTATCTATCTATCTATCTATCTATCCCAGTCTGTTCATATCTATCTATCTATCTATCTATCTATCCCAGTCTGTATCTATCTATCTATCTATCTATCTATCTATCTATCTATCTATCTATCTATCCCAGTCTGTTCATATCTATCTATCTATCTATCTATCTATTCCAGTCTGTTCATATCTATCTATCTATCTATCTATCTATTCTATCTATCTATCTATCTATCTATCTATCTATCTATCTATCTATCTATCCCAGTCTGTTCATCTATCTATCTATCTATCTATCTATCTATCTATCTATCTATCTATCCCAGTCTGTTCATATCTATCTATCTATCTATCTATCTATCTATCCCAGTCTGTCTATCTATCTATCTATCTATCTATATCCCAGTCTGTTAATATCTATCTATCTATCTATCTATCTATCTATCCCAGTCTGTTCATATCTATCTATCTATCTATCTATCTATCTATCCCAGTCTGTTCATATCTATCTATCTATCTATCTATCTATCTATCTATCTATCCCAGTCTGTTTATATCTATCTATCCTATCTTGATGATATATTATAGCTAGAAAGTACAATGTTTCTTTACATTTATGGCATCTGTCTTTAATTCGTTGGACTCACCGTCCTTTAATTACACTCCAATATTCTAACCACCCCACCCCACCCCATCTCATATGTTGATCTTGTCATTCAATCCCACCATATGCAATCCCGATTTATGTCAACCGGGATGAATGTTGGTTCATTCGAACAAATTTCCGGTTTTTATGACAACTAGCAAGAGTAATTGCCCTCCGCCGGGCGTAAGTAATTAAGTTTTAATCCAATGAAATATTCTGAATTAGAAATACTAATGAAATTAAATAAGAACACATATAAATTATATTTTAATTGGTTTCTATATAAAATCATTTATATATATATGTATATATATATATATATATATATATATATTATATATACCAACCCCTCCGCACGAGCAGAATGTGACACAAAATCAATTTCTTAAGCGGAGTTTAACAGGTTTTGAATTCAGAGTGTTCCTTCTCCTAGACTGGTTACCTAGCCATGGTTAAAGGGCACAGTCTTTCTGCTATTTGCCCAAAGCTGGAGGAGAATTGGATTCCTACCTTTCCCAAGAGTATTAGCGCGATGTGAAATGCAAACAGTTTCGTCCAGGAACTGAACTCGAGTCGACGAGTCCATTTTCTACGACTCTAACCATTAGACCACGCGCCTCCATAAATCATTTAGAAGATTGATTTTAATACGTTAGTGAATAAAACAATAATATTAGAGATCAATAACACCAAGTAATTATTTATTAAACCCGGTTTTGTTAAAACCAGTATGCAAGGTAACCCCACCGTATCTTATGTAAACCTTTATTTCTTAGTGATATATAAGACACATTGCAGGATTTTAAATACACTAATAATATGGGCTGTTTTGAGGCAATTCTAACTCAGATTTTCATAGAGACATCGTTAATAATTAAGTCGCATGTTATTAATTAATGATTTTGACTATAAATTAAAAACTTTTTGATAAACTTGAATAATTTCTGAGGGTATTGTGACGTAAGCAGTGAAGTAGTTTCGGTTACAGACAGACACCGAATATCCATGTTAATAAGATGTTTTGGATTTTATACTCTCCGGTGTCCCTCGAGTGTCTACTGTATTTCTGAATGTCTACCGCTTTTCTTATATTAATCCTTACCTTTATGTATATATACCAACCCCTCCGCATGGGCAGGATGTGACACAAGGTCAATTTCTTTAGTGGAGTTCAACGGGTTTTAATTCAGTTTTCCTTCTCGTAGACCGGTTGCCTAACCAAGATTAAAGTGACCATTCTGCCCTACTATTTTACCCATAGCTGAAGGGAGAGTAGGATTCATACCTTTCCCAAGAGTATTAGCGCTAAGTGAAATGCGATTACTACATGCAGGATTTGAACACGGGGCGTCGAGTCCATTTCCCATGACTTTAACCATTACACTACGCGCTTCCTTACCTTTATATGCATTCCTCGATTAATTTTGAATTTTAATTGGGATTTAACACTTTGCCTACCAAAATTCCTGCAACGGCTCTACCAAATGTTCTTGGTATTTTTTACCTGCATATAAGGATATTACAAATTTCACTATCTATTCAACTCAGAACTCATTCTATTCAAATAATGTCCTATTCAGGGCCGGTTTAGCTCAGTCGGCAGAGCGTTCGGCTAGATAATCACAAGGTTCCTAGTTCGATACCGGCCCTCGCTAACTCAGCGTGTGAGTAGCACAGGGATCTGATGAAATAAGGAGCTGATGGTAGGTGTGGCGCTCCATCTCAGACGCTAAAATAATCTCCTTGGTCTAGCGCTAGTGAAAGGGGATAGACTCCCTCGCTGTCTGGTTGATACCGACATTAGGCCACCCCGACGACTTTACTTATTATGGTAATCTGAGTCCTTCTACTCAGTTATAATGAACTAACCGTCAGCGGTTTACGGTAGGATCGCACTGATGGGAGAGCTGCTGTGAACGGCTTAAATTAAGCAAAGAGTTAAAAGAATTATTGGTTTATTAAATTTTTATCAAAATTCATTGATTTAACTGTAGTTGGTATGTCCACCCTGTCGGTGAGGTTTAGTATACGCTGACTACATCACCTGTATAGATGCTAGATCAACCCTGGGTATGACACTAAATGATATCTGATAGTTAGGCTCCATTTCTGGGGTACGGTGGTCTCCTTAGTTGTCATTACTCCCAGGTCTATTCTAACTTGAAGTGGAAGTAAATTTTAGGGTTCGATTTAAAATTCAAGTCGACCTCTTTAAAAATTCCTTGTATTAGATTGGAATACTTGCTAACAGTGTGTAAAAACTCGTAAATAACTACACAAAACATGTAAATATGAATATACAATGAATGCAATTCCCTAACCTCTACGTAAAAAATAACCCCATACGAGTTGACATGCCGTAAAAATTAATCAAAATTTCTTAATACTGGTACTGTAATATATAAGCGTTTTCATTGACTTCCTTAATTTTTAGTTCATAATTGTGTATTAGACGCTATCCAGAGGCTCTTATAAAATCATTGAGAGCAGACAAGTACGAGAGCCAACAAAAGGACAAGCTTGTTGCTAGCAAAACTTCTATAAGACCGTCGGTCACCATTCTTTGCAGCGTCCATCTTTTATTAATGATGGCTTTATGTTTAAAAAAGGTTTCTTTGAAAAATCGAATTTAATTTTAATGATGATAAATGTCCAGAAACGGAGTGGGGTTGGAGGTTTGTCACCGCGCACCTATCAAGCAAGTCGAGTTTGTACAAGTGAAAGGATTTTTATCTTCGGAATGGGGGGGGCAGGGTTGATGTGGATGGGTTGGGCATGTGGGAATTGTATTTGTTTTCATTAAAGTGACAATAAAGAATTAGAATATGGAAAGTTTCTAAAAATTCTAAAAGGGGGTGGGAGGTGGTGGGGTAGGTTGAAGTCCAAATGAAAAGTGTCAGAAAAAAAGAATTAAAATTGTTCTTGAAGAATTTACTTTGAAATATTCTGCACCCAACCAGCAAAACCCCACCCCCACCCACACCGACGACGACGAATGGCGTAAAATATTTGTTGTTTGACACGAAACATCAGATGTATCCATTAATCACAATATATTTTTTGATGGCAGAAAAAAATGAAGAAGAATTTCTTTATTTTGACTTTTTGAATGTATGTTTCGATGTTAATTAAAGTAGATAGATAATAGATAGATAGATAGATAGATAGATAGATAGATATTTGATAGATAGATAGATAGATAGATAGATAGATAGATAGATAGATAGGAACAGATTGGGATAGATAGATAGATAGATAGATAGATAGATAAGAACAGATTGATAGATAGATAGATAGATAGGAACAGATGAGATAGATAGATAGATAGATAGGAACAGATAGATAGATAGATAGATAGATAGATAGATAGATAGATAGATAGATAAGAACAGATTGGGATAGATAGATAGATAGATAGACAGGAACAGATTGGATAGATAGATAGATAGATAGATAGATAGAGAACAGATTGGGATAGATAGATAGATAGATAGATAGATAGATAGGAACAGACTGAGATAAATAGATAGATAGATAGATAGATAGATAGATATGGACATACTGAGATAGATAGATAGATAGATAGATAGATAGATACAAACAGACTATGATAGATGGATAGAAAGATACAAACAGACTATGATAGATAGGTATATAGATAGATAGATAGATAGATAGATACAAGCAGACTGAGATAGATAGATAGATAGATAGATAGATAGATAGATAGATACAGACTGAGATAGCTAGATACAAACAAACTGAGATAGATAGATAGATAGATAGATAGATAGATAGATATATAGACAAATAGATAGATAGATACGAACACACTATTATATATATATATATATATATATATAAGGTTTGTTTAGAATGGCTTTTTGCCGATAATTTTTTGGAGAATAAATGTTTAATTGGAGTCGTACCTAATTTTGAAAATTAATTAATTAATAATGAATTAGGCGGGAATACCTATTAAATGTATGGCTAAACAAATCGAGAAAAATCAATCTCTGTATGTACATTTCGGCCTATTAGGCCTCATCAGCAGAGCTATAGATCGGAAGACCGCCCTGTGCGTGATTTGAAACCGGACTGCCAAGCTGACAGGCCGATCTCATAACCCCAACACCAAACGCGGCCTGTCAGCTTGGCAGTCCGGTTTCAAATCACGCACAGGGCGGTCTTCCGATCTATAGCTCTGCTGATGAGGCCTAATAGGCCGAAATGTACATACAGAGATTGATTTTTCTCGATTTGTTTAGCCATACATTTAATAGGTATTCCCGCCTAATTCATTATTAATTAATTAATTTTCAAAATTAGGTACGACTCCAATTAAACACTTATATATATATATATATATATATATATATATATATATATATATATAGAGAGAGAGAGAGAGAGAGAGAGAGAGATGAACAGAGATAGATAGATAGATAGATAGATAGATACGAACAAACTAAGATAGATAGATAGATAGATAGAGAGAGAGAGAGAGATACAAACTGACTGAGATAGATAGATAGATAGATATGAACAGACTTACATAGATAGATGGATAGATAGATACGAACAGACTGTGATAGATAGATAGATAGATAGATAGATAGAGAGAGAGAGAGAGAGAGAGAGAGAGAGAGAGAGGAGGGGGGGACAATTAAAACGTGTAATAATTTAAAATTTAATAATTTTTTATAAAAGTTCAAAGAAAGAGCCCCCCTCATTCTTTGAACTTTTATAAAAAATTATTAAATACCGAAATTTTGGCCAATCCCAGAATTCCATTGTTAAAAAGTCAAAGAAACTTATTGGTACAATTCTTTACGTTACAACGTCTTAGGTTTATGAAGGTTTAACTTAGGATTGGTGTAGTCTTTAATTATCAAAACTATTTAAAAATCCATTCCACAGGTTTAAAGATATTTTAATTAATCTCAGTTTTCTTATCTATATATAATGGAGATTCGGTGTATCTCTTCCTGTAACCGAAACTACCTCACTGCTTACGTTACAATACCCTTAAGATCTGCGTAAGTTTATCAATGAATATTTGATTTATAGTGAAAATCATTAATACATAGAATAAAGAACAGCCCTGTATTATATATACCATGAAATTAATTATGCAACATTTAACGGTCCACATGATTTTTTTTATTCTAATATATACTTAAAGTTATATATAGTATAAAGTTTTACGAGAAAATTATTTACAAACAAGAAATAGTCACATAATGTTCTTCTACATTTAATTTTATATTTTATTATACGGTGAAAAAAAAATTTTGTTTTGATTATCGTCTGTTGTAAAATTTTATTTTACGACAGACGGTAATCAAGACAGACGGATTTAGCGCCTACTAAAAGAAAAACCTAAGATATTGAATTAATTTGAATTTAACTGTTAGAAACTTGGTTTTGTTAGAAAGAAAACATATCCATTTGAATTTTGACTGCAAGACTATTTTTATGTCTATTATTTTTTTAAACATAAGATTTCAAAGATCTGTTTACATTTTTTTATGAAAGAGCATGGCAAAAATTAGTTTTTACACCACCCGGTGAGTGGTTCGTTTTTTGTTGTTTTTTTTTCCTAGTTTTATAATTAAGTTTGCAACTTAAAATATTAATGCCATTTTCAAGTGAGATGAATCTAAAAGAAATATTTAAAAAATGATATGGTTATCATTAATAGCGTTCCTTTCTTTTCAAATGCGATGATGTGATGAGAGTATTCAAAAAAAATTATAAATTTTAATAAACAACGCAAAAAGAGTATGGTCTACAGAAATTCTTCAAAATTATAAATCTTTAAAGAAACATATCTATTAATAATGGAGATTGTCTGTATTTCTGTCTGTAACAAAAACTACATCATAGATCTACGTCACAGCTATGTCACAATATTCTTATGCTATATACACCCAAAATTTGAGTAAGCAATTTTAAAAATTGTTTTTTACTCTCGTCCCTTTTTTTTTACAGTAACAAGAAGTTAACTAAAAAGTTTACAAATAAATAAATACCTACGATTTTGTGTAAAATTGATGTGGAAAATATTCAAAATAATTGTTTGATTATTACATGCACACAACATTTTATTTGAGAGGGACGGGACTCAGTTTTCATTTCAAATTGTTTTATTTTTTATTTTTTTTACTCCTTTAATAAATATGAGGATTTTGCTTACTTATGATACAAACCCTCTGACATTGAATTTTTAATTCCCACCCTCTCAGGCAATGTCTTTCAAAAATTAATTTTTACGACGTCCGGTGGGTGTTTTCTGTTTAAAGTCTATTTATTAAATATATTTTAAATATTTTTATTTTATCTTAATATACAAAAGGAGTTTCATGACATCGCTCTTTAATATTGCCCTGATGATGGTTAATATATCCAGTATATATATTTTGTTTTAAAAATAAATCGCTCGAATGTCAGCATAACTGTTTATTCATATACAAATAGACACGTCATCTGAATATTTGTTTCTTCCTATTTTCCAAACGTACACGCAATATATTATATATATATATATATATATATATATATATATATGTGTGTGTGTGTGTGTGTGTGTGTGTGTGTATGTGTGTGTGCGTGTGTGGGTGTGTGCAGAGAGATAAACAAATATAGATACATGGGAACGTGTAAGATTCATTCTCAATACCTTTTTTGAAACTTTGTATATATATATATATATATATATATATATATATATATATATATAGCACACATATATAAAAGCATACATAGAAGTACACACGCACGCACGCACACGACCATTTATATATATACATATATAAATGGTCGTGTGTGTGTGTGTGTGTGCGTGTGTGTGTGTGTACTTCTATGTATGCTTTTATATATGTGTGCTATATGAAGTTATACTGTTGGTATTTAGACATACACAGACATACACATACTCACACAAACGCACTCACAAACACACAGACACACACACACACACACACATACATATATATATATATATATATATATATATATATATATATATATATATATAATAAAGAGAGAGATGTGGGAAGTAAAGCCTAAGTGTGCAGATCGATCATGCATCAGAGTAGTAACCAAAGCGGATATGAACGTTGCCATGTTTGTATTTCACTTCTTATTTAATATTCAAAGCACGTTCGATCAAGGTATTTGCATATTCAAATTAAAACCCTTGGGATCTCCGGTCGGACGCACTAGCTACCGAACATTCTAAAATGGCGTCCGGAAGACAATCAATCCTTCTTGGGTTTGTTAACTGCGCCCGGTGAACATTTACAATACGTTCGAATCATGGCGACTGGGAGTTAGGGGTGGCGGTAGTAGTGTGAACAACGGAAAGGAAATAACTAGTTTTGTCAGAGGTTTTTCTTATTTACTTGCTAGGAATGAACAAACAAAAAAGAATCTATCAGAAAAATGGCTGAAATTAGGTCTTGACACGAACGAGGATAAACAAAAACAAGGAAAAAGAAAAAAAAAAGAAAGAAAAGGTTTCATACTTTCAATATGGCGTGTAGATAAATCAAAAATCTTTATTAAATGTGACTCTCTGTTGATAGAAGCAAATAAATCGCAAAAGGATATTTTAGACAAATCTTCAGCATTCAAGTTTTGTTATTTTTTTTTTCTTCCACCTTTCTTTCTTCCTTCCGGCCTTCCTGCCTTCCTTCCACGCAGTCCAGTTCGAGATCCCACGAGATTCTCACCTCCCGTCACGTGATAATGAAAACTGATGCGCGTGCGTTTCGCATCGCTTGCGTTCCGCCACGGGAAACCCTGAAAGGAGGACGTTTGAAGACGGGCAGCCGATATTTTCTGTCCAAGTGTAAAACGAGCGTCGTTGTCGTCAGAGACATGTCGTAAGAAAAATGACATTAACAAAAATGCACTGCGCATGCGCAGTCGTGCATCAAATCGACCCTGGTGTTTTACAACGTACATTCAAAGAACTTTTTTTTTGTTCATCCCCGCAGACATTTACGCTTCCTGACGAAAGTGACACGAATTTGATTATTTTCTCCGGTGTGAAAAGAAACTCGACCAGCCACAAATCAATCGGTTGCAAAATTTGAGCCACGTCGTCCCTCTTGGCTTAGATTTGAATAATTTCACCATTTGTTCAGCTTTTTGTTAACGTCTTCACTTCTTCTGCTTCGATAAACCCCGAAGAGAAAACAGAAGGAAATTTCGATATTTACTCTCAATTGCTTTTGCGTGATTCATTGGCGTTCACCAACTTCTGGCTGTGTTAATTTGGCGTTGCAAATTCACTTGATTCTACAATAAATCCAATTCTACAATTTCCAGTTTTGGTCACTGGCAGAGTAATGGACTGGTGGTCTGGTGGTGACACAAGCTGATATATGACCAATGTTATAGTGATTGTTTTGTAAAATAACAAACATCAGATTTCAAGTGTTTGAAAAAAGGGAAAACCCATTTGGTGATTCATCATTTGGAGTTGCTGTTTTAAGGATTTCTGTGTTTGGTCTTATTAATAATTTCGCAAGAAATGTTGTTTAAAAATACTAAGAATATTTAAGATATTAGAAAAAGACAACTATTTTGGAGATTTATCATTTTGGTTTGAAACTTGAATTTTTTTTTTTTAAGTTTGGTCATGGAACATTTTTACTTCTAATTTCATTCTTTGATTATATATATATATATATATATATATATATATATATATATATATATATATATATATTAATTCTGACCATCATTTGAATTTCGTGTTTTGGCATTATTTTCACTGTATAAATCATAAAGTGAAGTCTGAACAGGGGGAAGAGGACAATTTTTTTTTTTTTTTTGGGGGGGGGGTTGAATAGGGGACAATTTTGAATTTTGTTGTTGTTGTTTGTTGTTGTTGTTGTTGTTGCTGCTGGATGTGGTGGTCGTCGTCGTCACCTTTTATGTCATGTCAACCGTTGTTGGGTTATTTTATGTCGAAGACGTTTTGTTTTATCTCTTCCTGGTGGGTATTCAAATCTTTTTCAACTTAATTTTTTAAAGATTTTTTTTAAGCTAATTTTTGTATTTAACATATAGATGAGACCCTAACTACCTCTCCTGGTCACAGTGGGCCTGGGAGTAATGGCAATAAAGTGGTACTCCACACACCCCAAAGTTCTAAAATTGGAACTTCAGCACCAGATGCAATTTAACGTCACACCGCGAACACTAAGACACTCAGCCACCGCTTTTTAGCACACCTATGTGATAAAAAGGACTGGGGGAGTTGCTATAAGAGTAAACGGTGGGGGGGGGCAATCCTATATGTGCTAGGACTTAACATGACCAGACGATTGATCATAGTGGACATCTCCGACCGATCGTCTAGCCAAGTAAGGACCAAAGTGGGGGTGTTGCATGTTATGGACTGCCACAAAGAATTTGTCCTTAAGCATCACAGACAGCCACCCACGACCAACAGGTAGCCCCAGTGGGGGGGGGGGGATTTTATCCCTCTGCATTTGTATGTATTCAGCCAACATGGCGTTTGGAATTTTGTGCAGAGTAACAAAAAAATCCGTATTTGATTTTGGTTAAGACTTAACAGATTCATTCTACATAAAATCTTCTGATATATTCAAATTTTGTTTGATTTTTTTCACGCCAGATCAAATTGACAAAGATTAAATACTTTTTCTCTGAATGTTTGAGATGAGGCTTGATGATTAGTATTATCTGCGTTATTAGGACTATTGTCCTCATCTTTATTGTTATTCGTACAACGTTTCGGCCGATATGCCCTCCGGCCTTCTTCAGGTATTTCTTGTCGGACTCGGAACCTTCTCGGACTTGGGAACCTTCTTTTCGAACTCGGGAACCTTCTTGTCGTAATCGGGAGCCATCACGGAACTTTGAACCTAACCCTTTATTCAGTCCACGGGGGTATCCTGTTCTCATTCCGCTAAACATAGCTGGGGTAGGAGCTGTGTTAATTATTTTTCTATGTAATTCAGGATTGAACTCGGAATCCAGAGATAACTGTCACTTAGAACTGTCTTAACCTAACTACCTTATCCACTAGGCCATGTGTCCAATTAGATTAAATACTTGTTGTGCACAGTTCGTTAGATTATTGCCAAAACATTTTCTCATTGTTCATTTTAATCATAATTTTTTCTTTCTTTCTTTCTTTTTTCTTTCTTTTTTTCTCTTTCCTAATAAATGTTTAACTGAAGTGAGTATTTTGCAGTCTAATTATTTCTTGTCAGAAAGAAATCTCAAAAGATGTTCAAGTCTAAATCATTAAGCGATCCATGGGTCGTAAGATCAAATGTGTGGTGATGTAATCAGTGGGTTTGTTCAGTCGAGAAAGAAACCTTGTTGTGTGTCATATAAATGAGTGGTCAACTGTGAATTAGTGTCTCAAAATTTATATGTTAAAACTTCTGGATTGGTCAATCAGTAATTCAATAATTGTGAAGATCAATGGACAATTAGTTACATGAAATATATTCTTATCTTGTGAATATTCTGTCATTGCGATGAACAAAAACTTTGATACTTCTGAAAGAGAGAGAGGGGGTGAATGAAGAACACCCAAATGGAGGTGGAAGAAAAGAGAGATAGAAAGAAAAGGAGGGAGAAAGAGAAAAGGCGAACATTTAACAGAGTCCGTGAAACTGACAAGATATAAATAAATAAATATATATATATATATATATATATAAATAATAATAAGTCATACACAGACACGTGTTTCGGCGTTTCACGCCTCTTCAGTGTGGCTAGACACAACTATCTTTTGGTTAGGGTCGAACTCAGACTGACTGTTTGGCAGCTTGATATCTTATCCCCTCGTCCACTGACAGCTGTAGCGGGGACTAGTGTTTTCAAACTATTAAGTACATAGGTTTGTTTATGTATTTTACGGTCACAGAGATTAGAGTTTCCGGGGAAACGATCATATATATATATATATTATATATATATATATATAAAGAGAGAGGGAGAGAGAGAGAGAGATGAACGACCAACGTTAGAAAATATTGGTCACTGCTAGAGTTCTGTGGAATGGTCTCTTGAAAGCGCTTCCACGAATACAAAATGGGGGGGGGTACATTAACGAATATGTAAGCACGAATCAAGTGAAGAAATGGTGCACATAATTTATATTTGTTTTTATTTTTAAAAAACAAAAATCTGAGTGCGTGTTCGTGGTGGGGGTGCTTTGGAGTTTATGCTTTTTCACGGATGATTCAAATACCTCACGTCCGAGATTTGAAGTTGAATTTGGACAAATTGATCAGAAAGAAAGAAAGAAACAAACAAACAAACAAAGATAAAATGGATTAGATAGATAGATAGATAGATAGATAGATAGATAGATAGATAGATAGATAAAGAATGAACAAAGAAACAAGAGATTGAATGACTTAGGTAGACAGACAGACAGACATACTGATAGATAGATAGATAGATAGATAGATAGATAGATAAAGAAAGAAAGAATGAAGGAAAGAAAGACAGAAAGAAATTAAATGACGTATATACATAGATAGATAGATAGATAGATAGATAGATATGAACCGACTGAGATAGATAGATAGATAGATAGATAGATAGATAGATAGATATTGAACCGACTGAGATAGATAGATAGATAGATAGATAGATAGATAGATAGATAGATATGAACCGACTGAGATAGATAGATAGATAGATAGATAGATAGATATGACGACTGAGATAGATAGATAGATAGATAGATAGATATGACGACTGAGATAGAGATAGATAGATAGATATGAACCGACTGAGATAAAATGATAGATAGATAGATAGATAGATAGATAGATATGAACCGACTTAGATAGATAGATAGATAGATAGATAGATAGATAGATATGAACCGACTGAGATAGATAGATAGATAGATAGATAGATATGAACCGACTGAGATAAATTGATAGATAGATAGATAGATATGAACCGACTGAGATAGATAGATAGATAGATAGATAGATAGATAGATAGATATGAACCGACTGAGATAAATTGATAGATAGATAGATAGGTAGATAGATATGAACCGACTGAGATAGATAGATAGATAGATAGATAAAAAATGAAAAAGAAACAAAGAGATTGAATGGTTTAGATAGATAGATAGATAGATAGATAGATAGATAAAAAATGAAAAAGAAACAAAGAGATTGAATGGTTTAGATAGATAGATAGATAGATAGATAGATAGATAGATAAAGAAAGAATAAAAGAAAGAAAGATATAAAGAAATTAAATGACGTATATGCATAGATAGATAGATAGATAGATAGATCTTTTGGATTTTCTAAAGACTAATCACTAAAATAAAGGGATAAAGTAGAATAGTTTTCAAATATTTTTCTAATCATAAAAAGTTGCAAGATTCACTCTTTTAATTCTTGTTCCTTTTAATGATCTGAAAAGGGTTGATATGCCGTAAAACAAAATAACCAACCAACCAACCAACCAACCATTATCCCTTTCTATTTACCTAGCTTTACATAGTCTGGTACACAATCCTTACGTTTCTCGCAATACTCGCTTTTACTAAATGGTCACCCCTCTGAGTACAGGACATGTTTATCATTGCTTAACTTCAGTGATCGTTAGTGTTTCATTGTTATTTACTAAGCTTCCTTATGTTGTTTACAATACCTGCTGTTTTAAGTGGTCACCCCTCGAAGTAATGAGCAGGTTTATCATTGCTTAAGTTTCAAGGGAATAATGGCACCGTCAAAACCAGCCTTCCAACTATCTTCTTTTACTTAGGTTTGAATATTACCGCAAGGGCTGATGGGAAATACGTAACTTCCGTTGTCATCAAAGAAAGAGACACCGTTCTTCAATATCCCTTTCGGTCATAAAGCTCTCGCCAACACAGCTTAGAATTTCTTTTACACAAAGACCAAAACTCTTTTGCGTAATAATTGCTGAGGTATTTATCAGTAAAAAGGAACTATCTTCCCCCATTTCTGTTCATTTACCTTTCTGAATTGATAAAAATCCATGTCGAAGGGAGAAAATTGAGGAAATATGATAAATAATCCTTTTTTTCAGATCGTTTAAGGACAACGGGACATTTTTAACTGGAGGCTTTTTTCTTGGTCTGTCATAAAGAATTTTATTGTTTGCTTCTCAAAGAAAAATTTTCTCTCTCTCTCGATTCGTGAATAACGTACTTTTATCTTTTTGTCTTTTTCTCATCTTCATCTTTTTATTTGATTTTCTCTTCATTTCATCAACATTGTTATTCTCATTTTACTGCATCACTATGTGACCTTCGATGAAATCCAACTAAACCAAGGCCAATTATCTCCAAGCAAAAGTGTCCAACACCTTGGGCAAGAAAATTAATCCTTCCCTAAATGTGAACCCCACATACACTTGTCATTTTGCTTGCAGATAAAACATATTGTTCCAAGCTAAAAGCAAAAACGAATATATTAATTTAGAATAAATAAAAAAAAGATGAGAAAGGTAAAAAAAGGTAACCAAACAAAAATAAAAACGTGCTACTTCCCCCCTCTCTCTCTCTCTCTCTCTCTCTCTCTCTCTCTCTCTCTCGATTTCTCTTTCTTTTTTTTTCTCTCTCTCTCTCTTTCTTTCTCTATCTATCTATCTATCTATCTATCTAAATTTATTTTTTTCTTCTTTCCTAAAAAATATATTATTTTTATTTTCCTGTTTCTTTCTCTTTTCTCTTTTCCTTGTCCATTTTTCTATCTTTCTTTTTCTTTCTTTCTTCATCTTTCCTTTTTATATTGTTCTTTATTCGTTTCTCTATATATCTCCCTTTTTATCTCGCCATTCTTTTTACCCTCAACTCCCCTTTCTATACGTCTCTCTCTCTCTCTCTCTCTCTCTCTCTCTCTCTCTCTCTCTCTCTCTCTCTCTCTCTCTCTCTCTCTTCCTTCTCCTCTCTTTCCTCCTATCTTCCTTTCTACTTTTCACTTCCTCTCTGCTTATCTTTTCCCTCTCCTCTTCTTTTCCGCTTCTTTTCTCTCAATCTCTATCGCTACACAATCTTCTCCTCTCCTCCAAACTTATCATACCCGAGGGTAGACTTGACTTCTTTGGTCTTCTATATGAGACAACTCAGACATTTTCCAGCTTTCGGCGAAAATAAACTGACAATATCCAATGCCAATCTCACCATTCCTAGACAAAATAAGGAACTCATTTGTCAAAGAGACGCACAGAGTTCCATTCATTTCAGGAGCACCTGGCTATTTGCTGCAGGATGTTGTTCATTTCCATTCGACAAAAAAGAAAAAAAGAAACAGGTTCAATCCTTGGCTTCACCTTTTGTTTCCACACTCCCAGCTGTTACTTATCCAAAGGCCATTTTAACGAGAATATTTTAGATTATTTTAATCATTGAACATTTTCTTCCCATCAGTAATAACTAGCGGACTTCTCTAAAGGACTCTTCAACAGTGCTGTGGTCTAGACGGTCTGACGTTTTTCCTCGGATTTCTATTTCTTCTAGTTTCTTTTCTGTTTGTTTTTATCGTTTCGAGACATCAAGATATAATTCTCATCACTGTTACTTTCATGTTTAATAATTTCCTCAGCTCTCTAGCAAGGTCCAGGTATTTCTCCAGCTTCTCGATTTTCTTTCCTTTTACTCGGTGATTTGCCAAAAACAACGAAATCCACCAACTGACAAGTTCTTTTGTTTTCATCAATAAAACTAGATATTGTCATTTTTGTGTTTTGTCTCATTTTCTACAACGGATTCTAGTCTGTATGTATACCATTTTCACGATAACATTTTAGATTATTTTACTTATGGAAATTTTTTTACATCAATAATAACTGGTGGTCTACTCTAAAGTTCGAGAGATAAAAAATCTACTCAGCTTTACAGGACTTTTAAGCAGTGCTGTGGTCTAGACGGTCTCAATGTTTCCTCCGATTTCTTGTTCTTCTTGTCTCTTTTTCGTTTTTTTTATAGTTCCGATGATATAATTGGTATCACTGTCAATTCATTCTAATTTCTTCAGCTCTCCAGCAAGGTCAGGTATTTATCAAGATTTTAGCTTTCAGTCCTTTTACTCTGTGATTAGCAAGATCACTGAAGTCCACCAGTTGACAAGTTCTTTCCTTATTATTAACTAAAACAAGGGGTTGACATGCCGTAAAATCCAACAAACCAATTATCAAAGAAGACAAATATGGTTCTATTCACTCCCTTTGCTTGATCAATTATCCCTTTTTTTTTCTTCTTTTAGTGTTGGCTTATGTACAGTAAGGTCATCCGCTGTTCCTCTACATCATTTGTAGCGTCGTTTCTCTTCCTTTGGTAGCAGTCAGCGGATTTCGTGCGTAAATGTTTTCCCAGGCCCCCACCACTATCAGGTCGGATTAACCCAAGGTCTTTTAACGTGGGTAGCCAGGAACATGTTCATACAGTGGCCAGTGCGTGAATCGGTATTTCTTGTGGGGGGTCCTCGGACTAGGTGATAAACTCACCCCTGCCTCTTTTAGATGCGTGATGCTTGAGAGGTTGGCCCCTGGGATTCACGCTGTTTATTTAATAACTTACCAGTCCAGAGACCGAAGACCCTAAATACAGGGTAATCATCTGTGCGATATTCCATATTATTTGTAGACATGTTATTGTTCCGTAATTCTTGGATTTGTTCCTTTTCTTTTGGGATCTATCTGGATCAGATTAGTTTTACTATTATTGTTTCTCTATGTGATTTTTCCCACCAGTTTTAACTGGTAGGTTTCTGAATAACAACAATTCTCCTCAGATTTGCGGGACTCTTCTGAGTATTTTACATTGCTTAACAGTGCTGTGGTATGGATGGTTTCGATACTACCTTAGAACTTCAATTCATTACAACTACAATTGGTATCACTATAACTTTGCTGCTTGACAGCATTTTACTGTTCTCGGGCAAGATCCAAGTATTGTCTCTCTTTCACTTTCTTTTATTTTCAGCAATTATTATTTATTATTATTATTATTATTATTATTATTATTATTATTATAGTTCTTAGTTTTTCACAGAAGTATTAGCTGATGGTATCTCCCTGGAGTGAGTGGCAACAAGTCTCCTCAGGTCTCCAGGACTCTTCTGAGTATTCTGCCAGATTGCAACAATGCAGTAGTCTGGATGGTCTCAATTCTTCCTCTGATTTTCAAATTTTCCTGTCTTTTTTCCAAGCTTTTTATAAAAACAATCAGACATGAACTGGAGAATTTCAATGGAAACTCCTTGGCTGTGGCTAGAAGAAAGCAACATAACAAACGATCTGATTGCGTTCGTACAGCAGAATTTCTAAAAAAATCTTCAGAAAAAAGTTTTGGAGGACCCTCAGATGCCTATGTGGGGTTGCTAAACACTGTTGTTGTAACGGCAACACCCAGCAAAGAAATGAATTAAGACAAGGTCCGACTGATGAAGGCGCTTTTATTTGGGTAAATACAAGAGGCTGTCACTATCCTCCTGTTTCGCAACGGTCTTCAACGAACGTCTTCAACGTGAAACTACAATAGAATACAAATAGACTATGTAGTTTCTCTAATACAACTAATAAAATCGAAAAAGAGGACGAAAAGTTCCAAGCACGTAATTACCTTCTTGCCGTCTTCAAATCCTGCTGCTAAATGAATTCGAAATCCGCGTCACGCAAACACGTGACTTTTACCGGTGTCAAACGGTGCCCGTACCCATGCAATAGGATGGCCGAACAAAACAAGGGAGATAATTATCCTGCATTTACAGTAGTTTTTGAGACCCTTCCCAGGGAAACTGTAACATCAACTTGCTCCAGATTCCGGAGCAGGAATGAGGCTGTGATCGACGCTAATGGCGGTTATTTTGAGTGAAACTTGTTGACAGTAGTGTAATTTCCGTGCCTATTGAATCTTTTTACAATCCATTAAATTTTGTAGTTACCAAGCACTTTTTCTTTTTCCTTATGAAACTGTCAAATTCATCCCGAACACCCTATATATATATATATATATATATATAATATAGGTACAAGTGATAACCTACTCGAGTTTCACCATAAGGATCTTCAGGGTTAAATCCACTGAATTAATCAAGATATTGATTAATTGCAGTCGACTACATGTGTGTGTCCTTCGCGTTAACAAACCGTTAACGCGAAGGACACACACAGATCCTTATGGTGAAATTCGACTAGGTTATCACTTGTACCTATATTGTAATAAATTTGCTCTACTAACGTATTGAGCACTTTGTATTTGTTATATCGCTGACTTACCTTCCTGAATTTTGCACCATCTAACCATCGTGACCATATTCACCGGTAAGTCACCTTTTCCATTATACACACACATATATATGGGTTAGCTCAGTCGGTAGAGCGTTCGGCTAGAAACCACAAGGTTCCTAGTTCGATACCGGTCCCCGCCAACTCAGCGTATGAGTAGCACAGGGATCTGTGCGGTAAAGTAAGGAGCTGGTGGTAGGTGTGGCGCTCCACCTCAGATGCTAAAAACAATCTCCTTGGTTTAGCGCTATTGAAAAGGGGATAGACTCCCTCACTGACTGGCTGATACCGACTTTAGGCCATCCCGACGACTTTACTTTTTACTTATATATATATATATATATATATGCATGTGAGTGTATGTTGTGTGTATCCGTGTGTTTGTGTTCATGTGTGTGTGTGTGTGTATATGTGCGTGTGTGTGTGTGTGTATATGGGTGAGTGTGTACACACATATATACGCTTGTTGATTGAAATGATCGCCGTAGGGCCCAAATAAAATGCATGTGCCTTAAATGCTTTCAAGATAATCGGA
>CM042168.1:6268288-6270788 GCA_023376005.1 Doryteuthis pealeii
GTATCGTTGTAAATAGTACCATGTATATCTAAGTTAGAGTAGCGTGAACATCAAATCAACGGTGTTTGGTAACTGTCAATTTCTCGCATAAGCAATTTTCACGCCAAACATGGTTTGAAAATCGTATAGGCGAGAAACTGTCAGTAACAAAGCACCGTTGATTTCATGTCCATGCTAACATTTTATCCTTAAATTCACGTATGCATTTAGTTTATTTCAGACTTTGTCTACTGTACAACAAACAAACGTCCGTTGGGAACTCTCTGTAAAAAAATAAAATCAGCACCGTGACGCATTTTACTCCTCCAGAAATGTCGAAACGTTATGCTGTTCGTCTTGACATTCATACCGGAAGCTCCAATGCGAAGATTTCAAAGTGTTTCAATCTGAGGACACTGTAGAGCAGTGATTCTCAGCCGGGGTCCATATGGACCATATAACATTTTTTGGGACCAAGGCAAGTAAAATGTATTTAACTATAAAAATACAATGAGATTTTTAAACAACGAATGGCTATGGGGTGTCCACCAGACTAAAATAGGATTAAAAGGGGGTCAATAGGTAAAGAAAGGTTGAGAACCATTGGTGTAGAGTGTTTGAAAAGAAGTTGGATGCATCAAATGGTGTTTACGAAGGTACGACGGCTTGGAAGTTTTACTCTGATTGTTCTGATAAGAAAAGAACTCCCAAATTTGTTTCTGAGATCCTGGATATGATTGATAACGATTCCAGCAAATCTCTCCACACAAAATGTACCGATACTGATTGTTAAACCAAATACACAGTCCTTATTATTTGGGGTGGTCACGAGCGATGGTGAAACTACGCTTCTATACATTTTCTTAAATTACCTTACAACTATTGACTAGGGGAGGTAGTGCTGCCCTGGATCGAGAGGATGCCTGCTCGAAGACCCTACGTCTGGCAACAGGATTCAGTGCCATGTTACACGATCAGGAGAAATCAGTCTTGGCTGTCAGAAACTAACTCCTCAAATTGCAATCCCCTTGATTATCATGTGTCAGAGATGGTTGAGCGAGAGACCAACAAAATGCAAGAGACCACCAGAGATGAACAGAAGGCAGGGATAATGTCAATATTTACCAATTCGTCTGGGGAGCGGGGTTGAAACCTTTCATCTCACAGGAAAATAAAATTTTCAACATTTTTCATGCATTTTATTTTCCACATATATATATATATATATATATATATATATATATATATATATATATATATATATATATATATATATATATATATATATATATATATATATAAAGTGTTGTTATGGGTCCAACGGGTGAAAATTAAATATTTTATTAAAATAAAGAAGGTCCGCAAAGTGAGAGAGAGAGAGTGTGTGTGTGTGTGTATATATGTGTGTATGTGTATATGTGTGTGTGTGTATGTGTATGTGTGTATGTGTGTGTGTGTGTCTGTATGAGTGTGTATGTGTGTATGTGTGTGTGTATGTATGTGTGTGTGATGTATGTGTGTGTGTGTTACCTTACGTAGTGTAATAGTTAGCAAGTTAGATTCGCAGACCGTTGTTAGTGAGTTCGTTTCTCATTGGGCGCCCCATACCTCTAGCCTTGTACCACAGATAATCTTAGTAAATAATTATATATACTAGCAAATATATGCACCCTCCGGGTGCAAGTATTTAAGTTTTGATATAATAAAATATCATATTGAATTAGAAAGGCTAATGAAACTGACTAAGAATGCAGATGAAAAGATTTGGAACAGAGGGGGTATAATCGAAAAATAGAACAACTTTGAAACAAACTATTCCATCATTTTCCATTACTCCCTCTTTCATTGGTAAATTTTCCTAATTTAACTATTTAGTTAAAATAGGAAGTAAAGGATAATATTACAGTTATTTCTTCTTGTAAATAAATTTCTTTTAAGATTTATCCACGAGATTTTTGTTTATATTTCTTAAGATAAAACCAAACAATTAGAAACCAATAATACCAAGCACATATTTATTAAAATAAAATTTTAAATATCAATATGCAAATTAGCCTTCCCGTTCACACTATAAACCACTTTTTGTTGTATATATAAATACAATTGCATGTTATTAGTACGTAGATATGATCAACAGTATTAATAACGTATAACAATTTTATCAATAACTGAGGTTTAGATAAAAATAAATTCATAGTGAATGTGACGTCAATAACTAAGGGAATTGTGACTTGAGTAGTGATTTAGTTTCGGCTTCAGACAGACAAACACACAATCTCCATTATAATAAGATATATATATATATACGTGTGTGTGTATGTGTGTTTGTGTGATTGTGTGCGCGTGCGCGCGCGCGTGTGTGTGTGTGTGTGTGTATGTGTGTGAGTGTAAGTGAGAAAAATGGAAATGGATCTGACAAATATGTTGAAAATATGTTGAAAAAATATTGGAAGAAAAATATATATGTACTTTAGTTACGTAATGAATTTTGAATATTTTTCTTGTATCGGTCGTTTAAAAA
>CM042168.1:6280788-6303288 GCA_023376005.1 Doryteuthis pealeii
TTAAATAACCAAATGAAATGAAATAATAATAATAGAAAAAATGTAGAAATGTTCTGCACACAAAGAAAATTTCGACCTTCATCAGAGTAAATCCTTATTTGAAATGAAATTCGTTGGAAAAAGCGAAGAATTTTTGAAATGTTCCAAAAAGAACTTGTTTTTTTTAATTGACGTTCAGACGCGACCGAGAAAAACGGTTAATGACGTCATATCGAATGCGAACAGATTTTGACGCGGAGAGAAGTTTTGTGGTATTTTAAATAATCAAAGCACGAAGGATTTTATTTATTTATTTATTTATTTATATATTTAATTATTTAAATATATATTTTTATATTTATTTGTTTATTTATTTTATTTTTTTAAATAGAAATTATACGTATGTATGATTTGTTGGTGGTTAATTTATTGTTCTAAATAAAATTGTTGTTTTAGTCAAAAAAAAACAAAATATATGTATATATAATATATGTGTGTGTGTGTGTGTGTGTGTGTGTGTGTGTGTGTGTGTGTGCGTGTGTGTGTGTGTGTTACCCGGCTGAATGATCTTCCAGAGTCGACATTGCAGCCACACAGCCGCTTCTAGTGATGATTCGGTGGGATGTATTTCTTTGAGCATCAACCACGCCATTTCTGTTTCCGATCATGGCGAGAAATGGTGAGCATAATGCGTTTGGGATTTTACCCAGGGCGCCTCATATTGTGGTGACCCTCCGTGGTCCACTCGCTTTAGGAAAATATGAACGCTTAATAATTTGAATGAACCGGAAGACACAGAAAATATGATAAGAAAGAAGAAAGAATGAAAAGAAAGAAAGGAAAAGATAGAGAGAGGGGAATGAAGCAATAACGTTAATCGGTTTCAATAGAATTTAATGAATAAACGAAAAGAAGGGAAGAAATAAAAAGTGAGAGAGAGAGAGAGGGAGAGAGTTAAATTAAGGTTATTATATTTGTTACATGTTGAACTATTGTAATAGCTCTTAAATAAATATATCAAAAATTATAATAATTAAATTATCCAAAGTTCCTGCTAGTCTTCATAAATGTCTGTTCCGTACAAATTAACAGAAGTGAAGTAAAATGCTTGATGCAGAGCGATGCAAATATCTTCATAAAGTTGTGTGACCAATCAAGAACTATCGATGTACCACCGAAAGAATCCTTTCTCTTTCACTTTATTTCGCATGAATTTACCTGTTGAAAAGATTTTCTTTCCTTTCGTTTTTTTTTTCTTTGTTTCTTTTTTTTTTTTTGTTTGTTTGTTTTTTTTCACTTTTATTTACATTCAGCGTATTTTTCTATTTCTTTTTTGTTGTTTTTTTTTTACGTAAACGCTCACCTATCATTTTATTCACAAATTTCATTTTCTTTTTTCTTGTTTCTTCTTTTCGATTTTCTTCATCCATCCCCTCTTTCTCTTTCACTCTCTCTCTCTCTCCTCTCTCTCTTCCCGTTCTCTCTCCCTTCTCCCTCTCTCTCTCTCTCTCTCTCTCTCTCTCTCTCAGACCTTCTTAATCCTATCTTTCTTTTTCCTTTCCTCTTCTTCTTCTTCTTCTTCTTGTCATGTTTCCTTTTTCTTTGATCTATCTGTCGGTGTCCCCTCTTATCCATTTTAAGAATGGTCCAGAGTATATTACAAGAGGGACATCCCAGATTTTTTTTATTCCCTTGATACCATTATTATTATTATTATTATTATTATTATTATTATTATTATTATTATTATTATTATTATCTCCTTTTGAGTTTTCACATCAGTGTTATCTGATGGTATTTCACTGGAGTCTGAGTGACAGCAAGTCTCTTCAGGTCTCCAGGACTCTTCTGAGTATTCTGGCAGATTGCAGCAGTGCAGTGTTCTGAATGGTTTCAATCCTTCCTTTGATATCCAAACTTTCCAAACCCTTTTCTAATCCTTTTGGGGTTGTTCCAAGTGCACCATCTACAATTGGTATCACTTTCACTTTCATATTCCATAACTTTTTCAGTTCTCTGGCAAGATCCAGATATTTGTCCATTTTTTCATTTTCCTTTAGCTTCACCCTGTGATCTGCTGGAACTGCAAAATCCACCAGTTGACAAGTTCTTTCTTTTTTGTTTATCAACACTAGATCTGATCTTTTTGCTGGGATTATTATTATTATTATTATTATATATTTCTGTTTCTTCTTCTTCTTTTCTTTATTATCTTCTTCTTCTCGCCCTTCTTCTTCTAGCCCTTCTTCTTTTCTTCTTCTTCTTTTCTTCTTCTCATCCTTCTTTTTCTTCTTTTCTTCTTTATCTTCTTCTTCTTCTTCTTCTTCTTCTTCTTCTTCTTCTTCTTCTTCTTCTTTTCTTCTTCTTCTCATCCTTCTTCTTTTTTCTTCTTCTTCTTCTTCTTCTTCTTCTTCTTCTTCTTCTTTCTGTTGTCATGCTCTGCGTCATTTCACCTTAGGCAATTCCTCTCCGATCCATTCTTTCTGTCCGACCTTTCAACTCCCGCCCCCTGAACGCCCCATCTCCCGTATCCGGACCCCGAAATCCCCCCTCCAGCCTCTTTGACTGCAATCCACCAGCCTTATCATTAACAACTCTCGCGCCCCCCCCCGCACCCCTGGTCGTTGTTATCTGCTCCATCAACATTATGTACGATCCAAGCGAACGGCTTTTAACAAGCCGAGTCCATTTTTAACTGCTGTCAATGCCATCTGTGGCCAAAGATGGCGACGCGGGGGTTGGGGGAGGAGGGGGAGGATGTGCGGTTGGAGGAGTGGGGGTAGGTGGGTGGATTGGGGGGGGGCTATCGTTACAGACAGACAAATAGGGATGGGAGATGCAAACGATGAAGAAAATCAGAAAGAGAAGAACTATAAAGAGTGTAAAAAGCGGAAAGTGAGAGGGTTAAAAAAAAAGAAAGAAAGAAAGAAAGAAGAAAAGAAAAAAAAAAAACAAAGAAAGAAACAAAAAAAACAATAAAAACAAAAAGAACTGATGAATTGTATAAGTTCAATATAAAAAAAATCTACATATAAACAAAAAAAAACGGACTGAAATTGACTGAGGGGTGAGAAGCCGTCGGGTGGGAAGCGGGTGTTTGAGGCCCACGTGCAAATGGGAGGCTGCTGATGTGGGTGGATGTTTTCCAACTGGCGAGTCCCGAGACACCTGTTCGCATCCGTCAAACAATTTCTAATTAAGACGATTCACTTGTCTCTGGGGGGGGGGCGATTGGCCAGGGGCGTGGTGAGATGGGACCGGGAGTGCGAAGAGGAAAAGTCGAGACTTTTGGTGAGAGAGAGAGAGAGAGAGAAAAGGTGAGGGGGGTCTGTAATAAGAACAATGTGGCAAAACGCGACATTAAATGAGTGAATTCGTTGCGGGGGTGGGGGTTAATGGGGTTTTGTAGATGAGGAGAGATTAGTAGACAAATTAAGAGAGAAATAGGGAAATAAAGAAGGAAATGATGGTTAAGATCATGATAAAATGAGAAAGAAAGAAAAGAAGAAAGAAAGAAAGAAAGAGAGAAAGAGAGAAAGAGAGAGAGAGAAAAAAGAGAGAAAAAATTTTAAAATGAAGAAATCAAATGAAGAAAATAATAGAAATTAGGAACAAAATAAATAAAAAATAAAGAAAGAAAGAAAGAAAGAAAGAAAGAAAAAGAGAAAAGAGAGAAGAAAAGAGAGAGAAAAAGAAAAGAGAAAAAAAAAAATTTAAAATGAAGAAAAAAAAAGAAGAAAATAATATAAAATTAGGAACAAAAAAATAAAGAATAAAGAAAGAAGAAAGAAAGAAAGAAAAGAAAGAAGAAAAAAAAAAAAGAAAATAAAATAAGTTAAATGAGAAAAAAAAAAAAGAAAAATCTAGAAGAAAGAAAGAAAGAAAGAAAAGAAGAAGAAAGAAAAGAAAAAGAAAGAAAGAGAGAGAGAAAAAATGAAAAAATAAAATGAAGAAAATAATAGTTAAATGATAAAATTAGAAGAAAGAAAGAAAGAAAGAAAAGAGAGAAAGAAAGAAAATAAAGGAGTAAATATAGTTAAATGATAAAATGAGAAGAAAGAAAAAAATCATGTACAGAAAGAAAACGAAAAAAAGAAAGAAAAATAAGAAATAATTAAATGGTAAAATAAGAAGAGAGAAAAATCGTGGAAAGAAAGAAAGAAAGAAAGAAAGACAGAAAGAAAAATAATGATGAAGAAATGTTAAAATGAAAGAAAGAATGAATGTGTAAAGTCTAAAGAAGCAAACAAAATAGAATCTGGTTTTGAAGAACAGAAAAAGAGAGAGAAAACAGAGATAGAAAGAGAGAGAAGTGAAAGATTTGAGAGAAAGGAGTGCATAGGGAGAGAGGAGAGAGAGAGAGAGAAACAGAGAGCGAGATGAGAGAGAGAGAGAGAGAGAAAGAGAAGGATTGAGAGAGAAAGAGAGGAAGAAAGAGAGAGAGAGAAAGAGAAAGATTAAGAAAGAAAGAGAGAAAGGAGTGCAGAGGGAGAGAGGAGAGAGAGAGAGAAAGAGAGAGAGAGAGAGAGAGATAAAAGAAGAAAGAAAGAAAGAAAGAAAGAGAGAAAGAGAGAAAAAGAAGATTGAAGAGAAAGAGAGGAAGAAAGAGAGAGAGAAAAGAGAAAGATTAAGAAAGAAAGAGAGAAAGGAGTGCAGAGGGAGAGAGGAGAGAGAGAGAGAGAGGGGGGAAGAGAGAGAGAGAGAAGAAAGAAAGAAGTGCAGAGAAAGAGAGAGAAAGAGAGAGAGAGAGAGAGAGAGATAGAGAGAGAGAGACGTCGCAATAGAAAATGAAATACTTCTTTTTTTTTAAGGCATTCGTAAATGGAGATATTATTGACTGCTGCTTGGCGAGTTGAGAAATCTCGCCAAGAAAGTGTGAATAAGAAAAAGGGGGTGGGGCGAGGAGAAGAAGGAGGAGGAGGGGGGTTGGTTGGTCGAATGATGAGTGTGTGTGGGGGGAGACATTTGGGGGTGTTAGATTAGGATAAAGAGCTAAGCAACGTTCAGTTGAGAGAAAAATGTTTTTAAAAGCCGACGACGACGACGACAAGGGCGGGAAAATCGTCCATGTTGAATAAGTCATTCATCGAAGGAAAAACAGTGAGTGCGCTAAAGACAAAAAAAGAAAGAAAGAAAGAAAGTGAGGATGCTTGTCGGATGATAGACCCGAGCGCTTGAGACAGACGTGAAGGTGAGGGTGTGGGTGGATGGCGTCGGGGCGTAATTGGACGATTTTTTTAATAGGCTGGTACACAAGCTAAAACCTACAGAAAGGGAAGCCAGAATTATCAATGGCGGCAAACGGAGGTGGGTAGTTTAATGAGGTTGCAATATGCGCATGCGTGAATCTGTGCACATATTAATACGCATGCGTGGGCTTTCTCGGGACACAGACGTTTTCGTCAGTGGGACGAGTGTAAATGCTGCTAAGTTTGTTTTTTTCAGTATCGAGAATGAGGGCACGTGTACCTATTATATGTTATTTCCAATTACCTTATTAAATATACACATATTAAGAAATAATATGGGTGGCTTTGTGGTTATGCCATTGGCGAGTGAAGTGAAAAGATGAAAATAAGAAAAGAGCCAATCATCATGAACTCGCCTCGTTATATATATATATATATATTTATATATATATAGTGTTTCGGTTTGTTTAACAAACGTTCGTCAGGGCGTTTGTTTGTTTAAAGAAAAAGAAATTATACGGACCTCTGTTTTGGGTATGTGCCGGCTTTTGTTAATATTTAAATATGTGAAAAAGACATTATATATATATATATATAATTATATATATATATATATATATATATATATATATATATATATATATATATACTAGACAAAACGTGACCCGTTGGGTCACCCATTAAGCTCTCGCTAGATGATTGGGATTAGAGAAAAGAATAGGATCTGCCAAAATATCATCTGCTTTTTATTTTAAAAACGAATTAAAATTTATTAAACCGATTATTTAAGGTCAAATTTTGTCTAAGTTGAAAAGTAGTAGCATAATGAGCATCAGTAAAAAAGCAAAATAATATTACACATGTAATTTATTTTTGATATATTTAAAACGATGTTTTCGGTCAATTTCGATCAAGATGCCTGCCAAGAGGCTACTTAAAACCCGTTTTTACAAAATAAATTGTAACTTTTGCAATTGAAAAAAAATCACACTGGATTGTCCAATTAGACACATAGCCTAATAGATAAAGGAGTTAGATTAAGACAGTTCTAAATGACAGTTATCTCTCGACTGCAGGTTCAATCCTGGTCAGGGCCAGCAGTAACATAGAATAATAATTAACACAGCTTAACACCTGTACCCCAGCTATGGTTAGTGGAATGAGAACAGGATACCCACTTGGCCTGAATAAAGGGTTGGGTTCAAAGTTCCGTGATGGCTCCCAATTACAAGAAGGTTCCCGAGTCCGACAAGAAATACCTGAAGAAGGCCGGAGGGCACATCGGCCGAAACGTTGTACAGATAACAATGAAGACGAGGACAATAATCTGAATAATACAAATAATGGTAATCTTTGCGAAGTTCCGCCCTGGCTTCTTGCCTCAAAAACTGCTAGCTGGTGGAAAAACAACACCAGCTATGATTGAAGTCTGTAGCCGAAGCGGTATCACTTGAAAAAAAGAAAGAAAGAAAAAAAGAACCAACTTAGGGTATTTTCCACTGAAAACCCAACCCTAACCCTAAACACCCCTAGTTAAAATTAAGTTTTATTACAAAGTTTGTGGGTTCTGTTTTTTTCAGAGCCCAAATTATTTATTTATTTTCCATTAAACTAAACCTAAACCCCAACCACAAATCCTAAACCCTAGTTCTTTTTACACCATTTCAGCTACGGACTTCAATCGTCGCTGTGGGTTTTTTTTTCGAGCAGTCACCGACTAGCAGTTTTTGAGGCAAGAGGCCAAGACGGAACTCCGCAAAGATTACCATTATTTGTATTATTCAGACTGTAATATCGGTGTGGTATATATGTGATTAATACTATTTTCTGCATAAATAAAAAAGACTAAAGACAGAGTTTATTTTTTTAAGCAATACGTAATTAAAAACAACCTTAATCCCCTAAAACCGTAACCCAATTCGCAAAATGTTAATTCATAGACTGCAGTTAAACTGTCATTGGGTACCAGCAAAAAACTTTCCGTTTTAATTTTCCGACCTAAATCAGGAGTCAGCCTAGTTTGTTTTAGTTAAAAGCCTGGAGAAAACTTTCACTTAAACGGTGGGGGGAGTCAATGTTTGCTCATTTGAATTCCATAATATTTAAACCCAGCATGAATTATTCTTAAAGTAAGTTTAATAATCATGTTAAATCAGTATTCCGAATTTGACTATAAATTAATAATTAAAGTAATTTAAAAATTCTATTTTAAAGCATGATTTCATTTTTAGTTGAGCGTAAAAAGAACTTTTGTTTTGTTTTATTAAAACAAAACAAAAGTTATTCTCTGTAGCCTGGAGAAAGGGAAGGGGCGACTCTAGTTAGACTCAAGTTATTGGGTGGGTATGGGACTGACTGCTGATTTTTTTCAGTTGTGAACTGTTTCACACCCCTTCACTGACATACCTTCACTGGCATCACTGGCATATAGAGGGGAAAGAGAGAGTTATGTATCATGTAAGACAGAGTTGGGTCAGTGTTACTTAATTGCAAATTACGACTAATTAGAATCAATTAAATTGGATTTTTTTTCCAAACATTTAGTAATACTAAAACTAAGGTATAATATAGTATAATTTTGTTCAGTAAGCCTTTCGGAATATATATAATAGAGTATTCATTTCGCAAAAAAGCCTTTCGGAATCCAAAGTTGAAAATCTCAGCTTTAGTATAATAATAGAGATAGATTAGAGAAAAATAACGTAGCGTTCAACCGTTATTGTCCGAAAAATATCTGAGTTTAACTAAGGAATAAAATCGACTTAGTTACACGTAGGGTAGGGTCCTGATGAAATCATTTGGATTGAAACCTTGGTAAACTCTTAATTTTACCTCTACTATTATTATCTTATTATTACTGCTCTAGGTTTTTAATATATTGAGCACTTTTTGATTATTTACTGATGCCACTGCAAAGGAATAGTTAAAATAGCAATTGGTTATTCTAATCCTTCTATCCATATATATATATATATATATATATATATATATATATGATAGAATAAATATATAAAGGTATTACATATCTATTTATTTGATGACAAAGGATCAGTCACAACCGTTGGTTTCATGCCTGCGTAAGTGCAAACAATCTTCAGGTGACGTTGTTTCAAATTTGAAACAACGTCACCTGAAGATTGTTTGCAATTACGCATGCATGAAACCAACGGTTGTGACTGATCCTTTGTCATCAAATAAATAGATATGTAATACCTTTATATATTTATTTTATTATATCATATAACAGCTCTATTTCTATATTGAGCACTCTTCCAATAATACTGCATTTTGACACACCGTTCCAGCAAAAGCTGAAACAGTGACAATCCCACGCTATAGTATATATATATATATATATATAATATATATATATATATATATATATTCTTTGAGTTTACTAAATTGTTGCTTTCGCATAATTTTTAATGCTGGCAAGTCCTCTTTTCTTTTTTTTTTTGTCACATAAAATCTTTTTATGCCATTACTCGGTTATAAGGCCTTTCGTATCATTGTAGTGTAACAAGAAGTTATCTTGCTTTGGAGGTGTGTCTTCTTAGATCTCTCTTCGTGCGTGGGTTTCCCCACATCTCGTGTCCGTCGGTCACGTGAGAAACGTGACGCTTTTTCTAAAACTCTCTTTGGTTATGACTTTGCTGAAGTGAACACTGATTCTTATCTCTCTCTCTCTCTCTCTCTCTCTCTCTCTCTCTCTCTCTCTCTCTCTCTCTCTCTCTCTCTCTCTCTTTCCAGTCATATAGACACCATTGCCACGTGGTTATGATGAAGACCCTCAAGCGTTAGATAGTTGGTTGTGACTTCTTTGCTAAAGTGAACACTGATTCTCTCTCTCTCTCTCTCTCTCTCTCTCTCTCTCTCTCTCTCTCTCTCTCTCTCTCTCTCTCTAGTGAGATAGATCCTCTGCAATACAATTTGTATTTAAAAACATGTTTGGTTGTCGTTTGGGGCTTTAAGTACAATTTAGTTTTTGGAGGCATATTTTGCATGTTGATCTATATTCATCATCATCATGTCGCGGCAAATTGCCCCTGGGAGGTCCACTGTTCAGCATCCAGAATCCTCGCATAGTTGGTCAAGGACCTTAGTGGGCGTCCTACGTTAGCATAACCATGTGTTTGCTTCCACAGGAGAACGTCTTCTATATTAAACACCTATATATCTATTGTTCAGGGAACCTTTCGTGGTGTAATGGTTAGCAAGCTAGATTCGCAGACCATTGTTAGTGTTGTGGGGTTTTAAGGGTAAAAAATAAGACAAACGACTGGTAACAATGGATACAAATGCATTGAACAAAAGGAGTAGAAATTTACAGCAAGTAAGTGGAGATTGCGTCCGACCAAGACAGTTACGAGCTGACTCGCATTTGCTTCGTGTCAAGCCACGATTGTTCCTATTACTTATAGTAGCCGTCGGCGCATTCCATTTATGTTGGGTTATATCACCTATAACAGTTAGTGAGTTCGATTCTCACTGTGCGACCCATACTTCTGGACTTGTGCTACATTTAAGCTTAGTTTAGTAAACCACTCTATGTTTATCGTTCATGGAAGTTAGTTACCTTTCAATACCGCATATTCAGTGTTAGTGTATCTCTGGATACATTTATGCATTACAAATAGCTTATTCACACGGTTCTTTTGCGTCTTCTTGAAGAAGAGTCCAGATTATCTCTCAAGGGAGACTACCTAGGTATTCCTTTGATTAGATTTCTGCTGTAGAGTTTTGTTTCGAGAAAACCTTTGCTCCCCTGTGGTACTCATTTTATAAATCTCCGTTGGCTTGATGGTGTCCGCTTCCAATATTCACAGATATTTGTATTTTTCTTTTTCTCGAAATGTTCTGATGTTTTCCTGATTGCGCAGTTCTATTCCTTCCATTGTTTCTTTTTTATTTTAAGTATCACGCATTTTTCATCCCAAATTTAATTTCTATATATTGGCTTTTGATTTTAATAGTGTTCATTAGGGTTTTTAATACTTTTTTCAATAACACTGGTTTACAAAGAAATTGAGGCAAGTACAAAAATAGCTGTGTTAACTTAATTTGGGGATGCAGCTGAATTCAGATTGGAAATCCGTTTTACTCATCACCTCTAGTTTTTTTTAGATATGCATACTGTACATTTTGTACACATACTGTACATAAAGGTGTATATGTATTCAGGGTTAATTTCTAATATTGTGTGACTTATGTCTTCTTTTTTAGTTATTATGCAATAAATGTAAGTGATAGAATTACATTATATAAATATATAGCTATATATCAAGACAGATTTTGGCAGTTATGCGTAGCCAACACGTCTCAATCAACAGCCAAGTCCAGTAGTGCACTGGCCAGTAGTGCACTAGCAGTCAGCAGATCATCAAAGAAAACACATTTCTAACTGTCTGCGATACTATGAATTGTGTACATTGTGTCATCCAAGTATATTTATTCCGTCAATGTTCTTTATCTATCCTGTTTTATCTGTAATAAAGCTTCTGCAACTGTTGAAATAAGCACGTATATACTTTATATATACTAAAATGAGACTATTTAAAAGACAGAAAACTAGAGGTGATAGAGCAAAACTGTTTATAAATTTGAATTCAGCACACCCAAATTAGTAAAAAACACCTATTCACATTCTTGCCTCAGACAAAAAATATTTTTTTGTAAACCAGTGTAATTGGCAAAAGCTTAATATCATCCAGGGACATGAGCAAAATTCTCTGGGATTTTAAAATAAAAGTAAATCCCATCCAGAAGAGCGAACTAAGTTGTAAGGAACAAGAATAAAATAAGTTGTTCGCCGTTTCAGCATATCATGGGGTAAAAGTAATGGAAAGAGAAAAACTGGATAGAGCTGGAAAAATTGTGGAACGTGAAGTCATGCCAATCATAGATGGTGTTCTTAGAAAAATCCCCAAGAACTAGAAAAGAGGCTGGGAAAACTGTCGATTCAAGGAAGAAATGACACTGCCTAGACCACAGTAGTGTTGAGATTGAAATGTTCTGGAGAGCTGAGGAGATTTGTTGTCACTAGGAAAACCACATGTTTTACTAGTGAGAAAAGTTCGCATGCAGCACATTCACATGGATGTAGTGAAATAACAGGCTCGGCTAAGTGGGGTGAAGTTGATCCACCGAGAACTATGCAAGAAACAAAGTTTGATTATATTGACGAGTGGTATACATACAGACTAGAATATATCGTAGACAATTAGACACACAAAAATGACCATATCTAGTTTTATTCGATAAAAACAAAAGAACTTGTCAGTTGGTGGATTTCGTTGTTTTTTGCAAATCACAGAGTAGAAGGAAAGAAAATCGAGAAGCTGGAGAAATACTGGACCTTGCTAGAGAGCTGAGGAAATTATTAAACATGAAAGTAACAGTGATGACAATTATATCTTGATGTCTCGAAACGATAAAAACAAACAGAAAAGAAACTAGAAGAAATAGAAATCCGAGGAAAAACGTCAGACCGTCTAGACCACAGCACTGTTGAAAAGTCCTTTAGAGAAGACCGCTAGTTATTACTGATGGGAAGAAAATGTTCAATGAGTAAAATAATCTAAAATATTATCGTCAAAATGGCCGTTGGATAAGTAACAGCTGGGAGTGTGGAAACAAAAGGTGAAGCCAAGGATTGAACCTGTTTCTTTTTTTGTTCTTTTTTGTCGAATGGAAATGAACAACATCCGGCAGCAAATAGCCAGGTGCTCCTGAAATGAATGGAACTTTGTGCGTCTCTTTGACAAATGAGTTCCTTATTTTGTCTGAGAATGGTGAGATTGACATTGGATATTGTCAGTTTATTTTCGCCGAAAGCTGGAAAATGTCTGAGTTGTCTCATATAGAAGACCAAAGAAGTCAAGTCTACCCTCGGGTATGATAAGTTTTGGAGGAGAGGAGAAGATTGTGTAGCGATAGAGATTGAGAGAAAAAGAAGGGAATGAAAAGAAGAGGGAAAAGATAAGCAGGAGAGGAAGTGAAAAGTAGAAAGGAATACAGGAGGAAAGAGAGGAGAAGGAAACGAGATAGAAGTAATAAGAGAGAGAGAGAGAGAGAAGTAATAATAGAACAGAAAGACAGAGAGAAAGAGAAAGAGAGAGAGAAAGAGAAAGAGAAAGAGAAAGAGAGAATGCGTGTGTGTGTGATAAAAAGGGAGAAATATATAGAGAAAATAATGAGAGTAGATAGAGAGAAAGAAAGAAAGAGAGAAAGAAAGAAAGAAAGAAGAACAAGAACAAGAACAAGAACAAGAAGAACAAGAAGAAGAACAAGAAAAGAGCAGAGTACGAAAGATAAAAAGAGAGAGATAGAAAAAGGAAAGTCTAGAGAAGAATTAAGAGGGAAAACAACATTTACGAGAGAGAGAGAGAGAGAGAGAGAGAGAGAGAGAGAGAGAGACGAGTGAAAAATAGAGATACTCATATGGAAATAGGGAGTAGAGATTGAAGAAAATGACAAGAGATAAAAATGGGGAAACATATATATATATATATATATATATATATATATATATATATAGAGAGAGAGAGAGAGAGAGAGAGAGAGAGAGAGTAATGAAAAAAGAATATGTGAAATGAAGAAAGAAGTGAACAAAAAAGAAAGGAACATAGAGACAAAGAAAAGAGAGAGAGAAGGGGAGAGAGAGAAGGGGAGAGAGACGGACAGGAAAAAAATAAATTTAACCAAATTCTTTAAAAAATGTTTCAGGAAAGAAACAGAGAAGTGAGTGGAAAGTTGCACGTTTTTATTTTTGTTTGGTTACCTTTTCTTACCTTTGTCATCTTTTTTTTTTTTTATTCTAAATTAATATATTCGTTTTTGCTTTTAGCTTGGAACAATATGTTTTATCTGCAAGCAAAATGACAAGTGTATATGGGGTTCACATTTAGGGAAGGATTAATTTTCTTGCCCAAGGTGTTGGACACTTTTGCTTGGAGATAATTGGCCTTGGTTTAGTTGGATTTCATCGAAGGTCACATAGTGATGCAGTAAAATGAGAATAACGATGTTGATGAAATGAAGAGAAAATCAAATAAAAAGATGAAGATGAGAAAAAGACAAAAGGATAAAAGTACGTTATTTACGAATCGAGAGAGAGAGAAATTTTTCTTTGAGAAGCAAACAATAAAATTCTTTATGACAGACCAAGAAAAAAGCCTCCAGTTAAAAATGTCCCGTTGTCCTTAAACGATCTGAAAAAAAAAAAGGATTATTTATCATATTTCCTCAATTTTCTCCCTTCGACATGGATTTTTATCAATTCACAAGAGAAAGGGGTGGTATTGTGTTGCTTTTTACGTTAAGATAAAACTTATTGCTATAGCTTGTACAATTAAGTGATCGGTTTGGATTTATTTTAACTAAACCAGAACTTTTACCTGTCTGTATATGTGTTTAAAATTTAAGGCAATGACAATGCAATGGAATAGGTGAGGAAAATGATGTTTATTTACCTGTTCCGGATAAAATCTCACAAAGGTTTTACTTGTGTTATATATATATATATATATATATATATATATATATATATATACATACACACATACACACACGTATATATATATATATATATATATATATATATATATATATATATCAAATATTTTTTGGCAGCAAGGATTTTTTTTTTTCAGAAATGATTTCATGCCTTCTCTATATAGATAATATTCTCAGGATGATGACAATATATATATATATATATATATATATATATATATATATATATATATATATATATATAATATCTTAAGAAAAAGAATTGAATTGTGTGAGAAAAAATACTTTTTGGCAATCAATGTTTGATTAACGCTCAAGTTTCTCCCATTTAGTTAATATTTCCATTTTTATTGTCATAATCATCACATTATAGAAAGGGAGGAAATCAGTTCTGAAAAACATCCTTGCTGCCCAAAAATATTTCATTAACAATCAATTCTCCTTGATTCTTATTAATATTTCCATTATTATTATTAAGTAAAGTCGTCGGGGCGGCCTAAAGTCGGTATCAGCCAGTCAGCGAGGGAATCTATCCCCTTTTCAATAGCGCTAGACCAAAGAGATTGTTTTAGCATTGGAGCGCCACACCTACCATCAGCTCCTTACTTTACCGCACAGATCCCTGTGCTACTCATACGCTAAGTTAGCGAGGACCGGTATCGAGCTAGGAACCTTGTGGTTTCTAGCCGAATGCTCTACCGACTGAGCTAACCCGGCCCATTAATAATTCAATTTTTAAAAATATTCTGAACCATTAATTAAAACCGGTCCCGTTATTGTTGAAATATAGAGATGTATTTATTTGTAATTTAGAATACGCTTAGTGTATCCCTTGTATAATACCATTCCAACCCCCAAAAAACATACACCTATCTCTATTTTTGGTGGGTCCTGAGTATGACACTAAACTACATTTGATGGTGAGGCTCCAGTTCTAGAGATTTAGAGATTGTGTTTACCCATTCATTGCCATTACTCCCAATCCAACCTGACCCAAAGTGGTATTACCTGTTAGAGTACCATTTATAGGTCAAATAGATCTGTTTAAAAATGATTCGTGTTCGATACGACCATGTGCTAAAGAAATAAACATATACTTGCGAAAAATACCGTTACTCAAGTTTCACGTGTATAACACAATCCTAATACGGGTGGTTAATAAAAAGTAGTTAATCAAGCGTTTGTATAGTGCAATATGTGTTCACGTTGTTAGATTTTTTACGCGGGACGTTTACTGGGAACACACAAATTGCTTAGTCATCATTGTATGTGAAATTCAGATGTGAGAAAAGAAATATATATTTAAAAAGATAAAAACAAAAACAAACCATGAAAAACAAAAACTAAAAAAAAAAGAAAATGAAACATAAAAATAGAAAAGAAAAACATAAAAGAATATAAAAATATATCAATAATACAAAAATATTCTCTGGAAGTGAAGGATTGAATAAATCTGACAAAAAGTGGTTGAGAGTAGAGGAAAAATGTGGATATAACAACACAAACAGTTAAATTCAATTGATAAGTCACCTCATTATAGGCTGAAACTTTTTCAAAATTTATTGATTCAAGTGCTTGTACATTCTGATTTTATAGTGAAAAGGTACATGGGTAAGGGGGAGAGAAAGGGGGAGGTTGGGGTGTAGTATAGAGGAAGGAGAAAGAAAGTCGGGTCGGGCTTAGTAAGTGGGGAATGGTATTATTTTTATGGGGTCAGTCAGTTGACTTTGAAGAGAAATTGAATATATTAATAAACAAATTAAAATTAAAATTAAAATTCATAATATATTTTTGTCTATTTTTAAAATCAAAGAAATTAAAAACAACTTTTTAAATAAAGTATTTTTGTTTTCTTCGAAAGAGTCGCAAATTGATTTTGAATGTATCACCACGCAAACACTGATTGTTTTGTGTGTGTGTGTTTTGTTTTTTACGGCATATCAACATTTTTGGGTCATTTACTGCCGAATCAAGTCATGTGTGATAAACAAAGGACTCGGGTTGCTTAAAGTACCTACTTTGGCTTAAGTAGTCACCCAATCAAATACTGAACGCACTCATCGCTGCTTAACTTCGGTGATCGAGTAGGAACTTTCAGCGTGAATTGACTCTAACACGTTTTTATCCAAATTGAATATTCTCTTTAGATATGAGTCAACATTAATCATAATGAAGGTGGCCTTTAAGTAAATATTGTTAATGTTGTAAATAATATTTTGAAACCACGATTATACGCGGGTGTGTGTGTGTGTGTGTGTGTGTGTGTGTGTGTGTGTGTGTGTGTGTGTGTTAAAAGTGCCAAGATGAATAATTGGATTGATTTGAATGAAGTAGTCAGTATTTCTTATAACTGAACATGGAAATCAATGACCTGTTGATTTCAATTTTATTGAAGAACAATTATCAAATGTAATTTTCTTAGATTCTTTCTCTTTAATGAAAGATAGGAATCAAATTAAAAAAAATAACTTTCTTTCTCTCTTTCTCTTTTTTTCTCTTTGTGTCTTTCTTCTTTTTTTTTCTTTTTCTTTTTCTTATCTCTTTCTGTCTTTCTGTTTTTCTTGCATTTTTCTCTCTCGTTCTTTCTTTCTTTCTTCCTCCTTTTTTTTCTTTCAATGCCAATTAGATATACACGAAATCTAAATACAAAGAATACACACACACACACTCTCTCTCTCTCTCTCTCTCTCTCTCTCTCTCTCTCTCTCTCTATCTATATATATATATATATATATATATATATATTTTTTATATATCTTTATGTCTGTGTGCATGTGTGTATGTGTGGGCTTCCCCTAAGACAGTATTCAATATATTTCGCCAGCTCTCTCTCTCTCTCTCTCTCTCTCTCTCTCTCTCTCTCTCTCTCTCTCTCTCTCTCTCTCTGTGCGGGTATGTAAATGTTTCCTGTGTCTCGGACAGAAAAATTGTAATGCCGCTCACGAATTTTCCCCAAGTTTTAGATAAAGAAAAGACTCAATAATAAAACTGAATTGCTTAAGAAATTCTTATTGTTGTTCCTGTTCTGAAATTTTTTTTTTTTTTTTGTCTATAATCAATGATTGTTTCGTAAAAGAAGAAATATTTCCTGTACACTCCAATTCTTCAATTTATAATTTACTTAGAGAACCGACTAGAAGACGCTGTCTTGTATAAGCCCCCCCCCCAAAAAAAAGTGTGGGGTGGGGGTCATGTGTATGACACTAAACTCCATCTGATGGTGATTGTTTGACCTCTACTGTGACTGAGCCATAAAGTGACATAAAAACTTTCCATTACAGGCGACTTTAAATATAATTCGACGCTCTCTTTCATTATAGTCTTGTGCCAGACTATAATGAAAATTCTTCTGTGTCTCGGTAGACAATAAAGCTGTGTGGCCTATTGTCGGTATCAGCCGGACAGCGAGGGATTATATCCCCTTTTCGCTAACACTTGACCAGGGAGTTGTTTTTTGTTGTTTTTTTGCTGAGGTGGATCGCCACACCTACCGTCAGCTCGCCAACTCATCGTATAAGTAGCACAGGGATGTGTGTGGTAAAGTGAAGAATGGATGGTAGGTGACACGCTTTATCTCAGACGCCAAAATCGATCTCTTTGGTCTAGAACTAGTGAAATGGGGATAGACTCCCTCACTGTTTGACTGGTACCGACTTTAGGCCACCCCGACGACTTTACTTTATCCTTATCTGGGATAAGAAAAGAATTTATGTCTTTGTCCAGTGACATTGGCACAAAGTGAACACTGTCTCAGAGGATTTTTGTAACAGGTTTTCCAATTCTATTCGTTGGACTTTTAACTATTAGGCCACCGGCACCTCCAGTGATAACCTTTTTTATTTATATACAACACCACCCCAACAGCCGTTCATTCATTAATGATATGGCGCTACACAGTGCTTCTATTCAGTTTTCTAACCACTAACCAGTACACCAAGTACTACACACCTGTGTACTCTATGAGTACGGACACACTACTTCATAAACACACGTACACAGTTCCAATTATTCAAATAACGCGTGGCGCAGATATAAAAGGGCAGATAGTGTTTAATTTAGAGACAAAAGCAAAATCCACGCAAACCCGCCTCCAGGGAGACAAGTTGTGAATATCGAATTCAACGCACGTAGCGGACGGTATCAGGCTTGTCTAACATGGCCGCTTACACAGCTCGCCTCCCCCGACCGCCGACCTCCATCCCCATCTAATATCTGCCTCTCCCACCTCCAGTCCCTACGCTTATCAGGCGTCTCTTCTTCTTCTTCTTCTTCTTTATTCGCTTGATAAATCGTTTCGAAAAAGTGTTTAGATTTATCGATACAATCCGAAACACTGACGAGACGGCGAGGGTGACCGGGAAAATAAACGGTCTATTGCCTGATGAGACGGACAGGGGAAAAAAAAGGATGGTGGGAGAGCGAGCGGGAAAAGATGAAGAAGAAGAAGAATCTAGGGAAGGAGTGTTAGGGAGGTGAGTGAAGGAAGAGGGTGGAGAGCGGGGAGCGGTGCTGTCACGAGTCGTTTTTGCCGGATATGTGTGCATTCGCGAATGTATATGTTGACAATAAATAAATCTTTGAGGTTACATACAATAATATAACTTGTCCCTAGTTCCCTCTCTCCACCTGCACACCACCCACCCACCATCCTCCTCCTCTCTCTCTCTCTCTCTCTCTCTCTCTCTCTCTCTCTCTCTCTCTCTCTCTCTCTCTCTCTGGACATACTTACGATTTCCCATCGGTACTCGAAGCTGGTGTTGGTGCCAATATAAAATCTCATATTTCGTATTTTATTTTTTAGTACAAACACGATTTTTACACTCTTCCCCGACCCAAACCCATTTTCCATCATTTAATATTGTGTGCTACTGAAGTAAGTTTAGTATACAAACGTGTACACGTATATATACGCAAGCATACACACATACACAGACATATACACACTCGCACACACGCCCACGCACATACACATAGACAAACACATGCATATATATGTATTATTTGTTACTTAGTACAATACATTTAAAGTGCGATTGTTAACATAGGTTTCAAAGCAGCCCATTAGCCACCTATTTCAGGTACGTTGTCTTGAGGATAAGTGCCAATACGCTGTTTTGAAACCAATGGAAACGATTACTCTTAAATGCATTGTAATCTACAACGAATAAATACAGCTCTAACACCCGTAATAGAGAAATTTATTTTCAATTATCCAATACTAAATAACTACACACACACACACACACACACACACACACACAATATATATATATATATATATATATATATATATATATATATATATATATATATATAAACACATAAAAACTCATAAACACATAAAAAATGCGCAATGCTTTTTTCGATACAAACACTACACATTCTAATACTCACACCGCAAAAAGAATATTTGACGTCATATTTCAAACCGTTCATTTTTTCAACGTTCTTTTTTCTCAGACTTCAAATTATAAACAGACCGATAAACAAGGACTATTACTGCCTTTCTCCTTACTTTGAGATAAAAAAATGTTTATTACCTTCCACATACCAACAAAATCCCTGAAGATGATCTAATTAATAGATCGAAACACTGCAGCGTCGGCCAATAAACTCACCACTTAACTCATTTAAACCTGTGTTTTTTTTTCAATTTTTTATTATACTACATACCGTCGGATTCACTTCCTTTTATTCACACACACACACACACACACACACACACATATATATATATATATATATATATATATTCTGCGGCATTTCGTGAAGAGCGTCTATATTAAGGATCCCAAATAGAACGATCCCTTATTTATCAGTCGGTAGAGTATTTGGCTAAGAATCACAAGGTTTTTGTTCGATACCGACCCTCGCCAACTCAGCGCATGAGTAGCACAGGGATCTGTGCGGTAAAGGAAGGAGCTGATGCTAAAATAATCTCCTTGGTCTAGCGCTAGTGAAAAGGGGGATAGACTCCCTCGCTGTCGGCTGATACCAACATTGACCGCCCGATATATATATATATATATATATATATATATATATATATATATATATATATAAGACACCCAAAATGTAGTATATATATCAGTTCATAAACAACGAGAAATTTTGAAAAAAAACAGCTAGTGAATCCCTGTCTGGCAGTGAGGGGTTCGAGTCACACACAGAGCAGTCTCCCATGTCTATAACTCTGCTGATCAGGCATAATATGCATACATACAGAGATTGACTTTTTCTCGATTCGTTTACGCCTTACATTTGAACAGATTTTCTCGCCTAAGACATTAATTATCAACTAATTAATTTTCAATTAGGTATGACTTCAATTAAGCACTTTCTACCCCCCCCCCAAAAAAAAAATAGAGATAGATAGATAGATAGATAATGGTCTTTGGTATATGTAAAAACAAAGAGCGCTCAATTTCGATGGAAAATATATATCTAAATTAGGATTGCGTAGACCCAAATTCAAATATATATATATATATATATATATATATATATATATGTGTGTGTGTGTGTGTGTGTGTGTGTGTGTAGCTTATATACAGAGTCAACGGCGCTGGGTAACTGTCAGCCTCTCTCTTATGAGATCATTAGAAAAAGTGGTACCAACGTGGTGAACATCACCATGTGGATGTGTGACGCATGATGGGAAGAGTGATCTAGATTGTTGGGCATTCTGGGAAATAAACTAGACCACCTTTCACAAAATGCTGCAGAATCTATATCACCTTTAGCATCATGCTCTACAGAACACAATATTAAAGGATATCCACCGGGTCGAAATGGCCTTTACATATATACATACATAACTATGTATTTATCAGTTAAATTCTCACTCGCTTGTAGGTGTGCTAATGACCCGGTGGTTAAGAACTCTGGAAGATTAAAAATCGGTTGGGTTTCGATTCTGAGGAGACGTGATACGTCAAAACACGCTGTCTGTGGATTATACACACACACACACACATATATATATATATATATATATATATTGGGGGGGAATATGTGCTTAACTGAAGTCATAACTAATTTTTGAAAATTAATTAATTGATAATTAATGAATTAGGCGGGCATACCCGTTCAAATGTAAGGCTAAACAAATCGATAAAGAGTCAATCTCTGTATGTACATTTCAGCCCATTAGGCCTCATCAGCAGGGCTATAGACAGGAAGACTGCTTTGTGTGTGATTCGAACCCTGACTGTCAAGCTGACAGGCGGGGGTTCTAACCATTACACCAGCTGGTTTTCCCAGATTTTTCGTTTGTTTTGAACTAAGTTATATTCCACTTTTGGTGACTTACTACCGACAGTATGAGAAGTAAACAAACAAACAATGTGTTTGATATGGCTTTTTTAGCCGACAATTATATATATGTGTGTGTGTGTGTGTGTGCGTGTGTGTGTGTGTGTGTGTGTGTGTATGTGTGTGTGAGTGTTTGTAGATAAAATATAAATATATATATGTATAGATGAAATATATATATTTATAGATATAATATATATAAAATATATAGATAAAATATATATATATATATATATACAGCTACACACACACACACATACAGAGAGAGAGAGAGAGAGAGAGAGAGAGAGAGAGAGAGAGAGATGTATGTAGGCATAAATTTGTACGTAAACCTTTACCAATCCAGTTCATTTGAGCCCTATTATATCGTTGTCATAGCATTTACCACAGCGCGATGAAGTGTGACATTTCTTTCGTAGTGCAATTTGCCAGTCTAATGACGTCAATCCTCATTGGGTGTCCGTCTAAGTTGAGTACATTCCAATTTATCTCCCACTTTACAAACCCTTTTCTATCCGTTTATTTCCTTTTCTTTCTCTTGTTGGATTTTCTCACAAATCCTCGCCGAATAATTTCCATTTCCCTGTCGACTTCTTTCCTCATCTGATCAATTTGTTTTCTTCTTTTCGATTCTTCTTTTTTTCTTATCCAAATTGACAGACTGTCTTGTAATGCCATCAAGTGAATTGTATAGAATCATCAGCACATTTATAGGTCAATTCATAGGAAGGTGCGCTCAGCGTAACGGTTATCGGGGAGGAAATTAAATCGGCGACCAGAGTTCAAATCTTGCTTTGGGCTGTTTCCGTTTCAATTCGCACTATTGTCCTTTGAATTGAATCTATCAATCTCCTCCTCCTCCAGCTATGGGTTTTTTTTAGCCTTAGTTAGATGAAGAAAACTTGTGCTCAAAGCAGCGTTACTCCGCTTAAAAATTGACCTTGTGTCACATCCTGTGCATGGTAAGTAAATATGTACATTGATACGTCAGAATCAGGTTAACGCATGCACGCACGCACGCACGCACACACACACACACACACACACACATATATATATTTATATATATATATATATATATATATATATATATATATATATATATATATATGTATGTGTGTGGAGAAAGGTAGACAAACACGGGATATTATGGAAATGGATCTTTATTGTCGACGATGCAACGTTTCGGTCTTTTAGACTTTCTTCAGGACTTGGATATAGTTCTTGCTTCAATGATGGACATTCTCAAAATGGGTGAAACAGGAGGTCGTCAGAAGGGGTGGGGAGGTTGGGGTGGTAATGGATTTTCTTCTCTCTTTAAGAATGTCCATCATAGAAGCAAGAACTATATCCAAGTCCTGAAGAAGGTCTAATAGACCGAAACGTTGTATCGTCGACAATAAACATCCAGTTTCTATAACATCCCGTGTTTGTCTACCTTTCACCACATACTGTCGGATTAACCTCCTGATATTTCTCCCACACACACACACACACACACACA
>CM042168.1:6309084-6319084 GCA_023376005.1 Doryteuthis pealeii
GAGAGAGAGAATGTATTGTAGGCCATAAATTTGTAGTAAAGCCTTTAACAATCAGTTATTTGAGCTATTATATGTTGTAATAGCATTTACCACAGGCGATGAAGTGTGAATTTCTTTGCGTTAGTGCAATTTGCCAGTTATGAGTCATCCTATTGGGTGTCGTCTAAGTTGAGTTACATTTCCAATTATTCCACTTTACAACCCTTTTCTTCGTTTATTTTACTTTTTTTCTCTCTTGTTGGATTTTCTCAAAAATCCTCGCGAATATTTCCATTTCCTACTGTCGATTCTTTCTCATCTGATCAATTTGTTTTCTTCTTTTCGATTCTTCTTTTTTTTCTTATCCAAATTGACAGACTGCTTGTAATGCCATCAAGTGAGTTGTATAGAATCATATCACATTTATAGGTCAATTCATAGGAAGGTGGTCAGCGTAACGGTTATTCGGGGGAGGAAATTAAATGCGACCAGAGTTCAAATCTTGCTTTGGGCTGTTTTCCGTTTCAATTCGCACTATTGTCCTTTGAATTGAATCTATTCACTCTCCTCCTCTCAGCTATGGGTTTTTTTTTTCTTTAGCTAGTTAGATGAAGAAAACTTGTGCTCAAGCAGCGGTTATCGCTAATTGACCTTTGTTCCATCCTGTGCATGGTAAGTAAATATGTCTTGATACGTCAGAATCAGGTTAACGCATGGCACGCACGCACGCACGCACAACACACAACACACACACACATATATATATTTATATATATATATATATTATATTATATATATATATATATATATATATTATGTATGTGTGTGGAGAAAGGTAGACAAAACGGGATATTTATGGAATGGATCTTTATTGTCGACGATGCACGTTTCGGTCTTTTAGACTTTTCTTCAGGACTTGGATATTAGTTCTTAAGCTTCATGATGACATTCTCAAAATGGTGAAAACAGGAGTTGTCAGAAAGGGGGTGGGGAGGTTGGGGGTGGGTAATGGATTTTTTCTTTCTCTCTTTAAGAATGTCCACATAGAAGCAAGAACTATATCAAGTCCTGAAGAGGTCTAATAGACGAAAAGTGTATCGTCGACAATAAACAATCCAGTTTTTAACATCCCGTGTTTGTCTACTTTCACCACATACTGTCGGATTAACTCCTGATATTTTCCACACACACACACACACACACACACATATATTATATATATATATATATATATATATATATGTAAGTAAGTAAGTCGTCGGGGCGGCCTAATGTGGTATCAGCCTGGCAGCGAGGGAGTCTAGCGAAGGATTATTTTTAGCGTCTGAGGTGAGGCGCCACACCTACCATCAGCTCCTTACTTTAACCGGCACTATCCTGTGCTACTCATACGCTGAGTTGCGAGGGCCAGTATCGAACTAAGGAACTTGTGGCTTCTAGCCGAATGCTCTACCTGATGAGCTAGATAGGATAGATAGATAGATAATATAGATATAGATATAGATAAATAATAGATAGAATGGATTTTTTAAATTCCTCATAGTATATATAAAAAAATTCAAACGAATTTAACCAGAAGATGGTATCCACTGAACAATAAGGACTCGCCACCTTAATTCATCTTTTCGTCGAATTTTTGTGCTTGTCAACCACTTAAAAGGTGTGTTTGCGTATGTATGTGTATGTGTGTGTAAACTTCTACCTACCAACTTTTGAAAAAAAGGGACTCGTCCCGCCAAACGTTATAACAATTAATACGGATATCTTACGAATTATCTATTGCCAAACTCAAATGTTGAATCTTATATATTATATATATATACATATATATATAATATATATATATATATATATATATAATATATATATATATATATACATATCCAAGCGTGTTGGTAGATCTTGCGGAGAGAAAAAACCCAGCAAATAGTTTGATTGTAAAAATATACTACCAAACATCAACCAGGAAGAAAAAAAATTTTGAAAAAAAGAAAGACCAAGATACTCGTTACCAATAAAATATCTATTGGTACAGTATTTGGCCAAAGAAAAAACAATTTATATGTATATATATGTTAATATTGTTATAAGATATATATATATTCAATAACCGCTAGTCTCAGGGGTTTGGTAGCAACAGGGGAAAGGTATATTGGCTATGTAACCAGCAACGGGAGTCAATGCCCAATCCCTAATTCATTTGCTGCTTTTCCATGATGGGTTTTCGGGATGTCGAGGTTTTAAAGAATAAACCCGTCTCCCTAGATTTAGTCGTTCGATGGATCGTTTAACTACGGGGCAAGAGATGGACAATGTTGGCGTGCTGGGTTCCATTTGGTTGGGGGATGAGAATGACGACGGGGTGCTTACACTTATTTATTGTTTCAAATCTGCTTGATTCTAAATAATATATAATTAAAAAAAAAAAAATAAAAAAAAATCAGTTAATATAGAAATTAAATATTTTTAATTAAACAATAACTTATAGCGTTCTGTGTTTTTATTGGTCAGTATAATTTGATATTTAAATGATTAATGTGGTTAGTAGTATTTATTGGTCTTGCTCCTTTTCTTCTTCAGTCAGATTTTAGCCCTGAAGAGCTTTATGCGAAACTAATAGTAGGTTCGTCTGACTCAGTAGATTATCTTTATATTTTATATATATATATATATATCTTATATATATATGTGGTGTGTGTGTGTGTGTGTGTGTGTGTGTTAATGTAAACGTGGAGATGGAGTCAACACCTGATTTACTGACAGTTTCTCGTCTATGTGATCTTCAGACCAATCATGTCCACATTACCTTAACTTAAAATATAATGTTCTATCAATGATATTGAGCACTGACTATTGACAAATATAGAACCCATATCATCTACATATATATATATATGTGTGGTATGGGCTTGGAAGATCGACTAAAAAGAAGCTTAACACACCAAAAAACAGAGGCTCGCAGACTTCTTATTTTCAATAATAATTTATTTTTCCTCAAACTAATGAAAGCCCTGATGAAGGTATATCGAAAAGACCGAAACACTGCAGCATAAGCGAAATAAACATTATTAGTTTATAAACGTTTTGGTTTTGTTTTTTTTTTTCAATTTTTTACAATATTACATACTGTCGGATTCACTTCCACTTTTTTCTTCACATATATATATATACATATATATATATATATATATATATATTATATATATGCGTGTGGTGTGTGTGTGTGTGTGTGTGTGTATGTGTGTGTGTGAACCAACCAATTGTGAAAAGTAACCGATCGGGGGCAGTCATATTAGAGGTTTTTTTTTTTAAAAGGCGATCGCTGCAATTCAGTTTAAATAGATAATTGTACGTCTGTTAATAAAATGAGGTAAAGAGACAAGTGAATATGTAAATCTTACGAACATGAATTCAAATACCCTTTTTTTTCTTCTTCTTCTCCTCCTCCTCCTTCTCTTTTGTCTTCTTCTTCTCTTCTTTTTTTTAACCCTTCTTCTTCTTCTTCTTCTTCTTTCTTCTTCTTCTTTTCTTCTTCTTCTTCTTCTTTTTATTCTTCTTCTTCTTCTTCTTCTTCTTTTCTTCTTCTTTCTTCTTCTTCTTCTTCTTCTTCTTTCTTCTTTTCTTATTTTTCTTCTTCTTCTTCTTTTCTTCTTTTCTTCTTCTCTTTTCTTTTTTCTTTTTCTTCTTCTTCTTCTTCTTCTTCTCTTTCTTCTTCTTCTTCTTCTTCTTCTTTTTCTTCTTCTTTCTTCTTCTTCTTCTTCTTCTTCTTCTTCTTTTTCTTTTCTTTTTTTTTTCTTCTTTTTTCTTCTTCTTTTTTCTTCTTCTTCTTCTTTCTTCTTCTTTTTCTTCTTCTTCTTCTTCTTCTTCTTCTTCTTCTTCTTTCTTTCTTCTTTCTCTTCTTCTTCTTCTTTTTTTCTTCTTTTTCTTCTTTTCTTTTCTTCTTCTCTTTCTTCTTCTTCTTCTTTTTGGCTGAGAAAGGAATAATCATTAGAAAGATTAAATAAACATTCACAGAATTTTCTGGTAAATCCTTTATTCACAATTAACTAAAGTTTTCACTATTTACCTTCATCTTGTGTCTGTCACTCGTCACCCCAAAGGGGTCGAGCCTTTTCTCTCAAAAGCGCCACGTTGTTTTGGTTTATTGCGGAACCCTCCGAAGTTGGGGGGGGGGTCATTTTTATTTTCGCGATCTCTTCACTCTACTGTTATTTTTATTCTTATTTTATCTTTTTTATTTTTTTTTATAATTTTCTATTTTTATTTTATTTTTATTTCTATTTTATTTTTATTTTATTTTTATTTATTTTTATTTTATGTTATATTTTGTCCGGCGATCTCTTCAGTTTTGAGAGTATTTATTCTGCTGTTACATCGATATTTCATTGTCTCGAATCGGAAGTGAAGAGAGAAGAAAGAAATGAGAGGTTTATCTCTCTCTTCAACGGAGACGGGCAGATGTTTGAGGGCGGAAGTTGTGGGTGGGCGGGGGGGGGTCAGTTGGAACGTAGAATCAATCGAAGAGGACATTCGGACAAACGTTGGTTACACTCGGCTGGAATGTCTCCCAGGAGAAAAAAGGGCGGTGGTAGACGAGAGAATAAAAGAGAAAAACTCGAGAGGGAACTTGGTCACGTGTCTAGGGTCAAGGGTCAACCAGATTCAGTTTCTTTTCGTTTCTTTCAAAGTGTTATCACAAGAAATATTCGCAGCATAGTTTTGTTTATTAATCCTCACGAACCATCAGTCCATCAATCTATAACTATCGTTGTTTGTTTCTATCTATCTATCTATCTATCTAATCTCTCTGCATATGTATTGATCCATCACAGTCTGTTCATATTATCTATCTATTTGTCTATCTATCAGTCTGTCTATCGATCTATCTATCTGTCTATCTATCAGTATGTCTATCTATCTATCTATCTATCTTTGTTCATATCGTTTGATCTATCGCAGTCTGTTCATATATATATATATATATATATATATATATAATATATATATATATATATATATGTCTCTGTACATATCTATTCATCCATCGCAGTCTGTTCATATCTTATCTATCTATCTATATTATATATTATATATATATATATATTTCATGTTGTGTTTTAGGAGGTCTCTGTATGCTTCTTCGGTATATATTTTTTTAAATGTTTTTTTAAGTTGGGCGTTATACGAAGCATCTAAAAATAAATGAATGAACTCGATGTTATGGAGTATTGGATTCACTTATTTTTGTAATTATTAATTTTTTCATTAATTTTCGGGTTCGTTAGATACCCTTTATCAAATGACTGTTGTTCTTGTTCAACGGATCTTTTGTCTCTGTTGTTATTGATAGCGGTAGCGTCTGTAAAATATTTATAATAACGGAGTATTCCGATGTCAGCGTTCAGTCCCTCACGTGAGTTTTGTAATTTTAGAATCCATTTAGTTTCTGCTTGTTTTCGAGATTGTGTTGTTGGAAATGCGTGTTCTATTAAAATGCATTTGAGGTGTGTGAGGTTGTGTGGTAGGGTGTTAAAGTGAAGTGCTATTGTACTATGCGGGATTTGAGTTTTATTGTGGATTGTGGTTATTTAATCTTAGTCTAAAAGATGTTGATGTTTCTCCACATATCCACTATTTGTGCATTGTGTGCAGTATATGTAATATATGATATTAGCGCTATCGCATGTTAGGTGTGGCGGATGGATTGTTTGTTTCGTGTGGGGTATTTTTATTTCGGTTTCCGTGTGTATATGGTGCAAATTTGACATCTAGGTTTGTTGCATCTTTTGTTACCTTTCTGTGCGGAGTTATGTAATGTTTTTGGATGGGGTTTCTTAATGGCTGATTCATCTTGTTCATAGTTCGGATGTATTTAATTTCAGTTGAATAGATTGAGGATATTCCTATTTTTGTTGGGATTATTATTTAAGTTATTATTTGTAATTAATTTTTTATTTGTTCATTTACGATGTGGTCGGGGAATACATTATTAATTAGGGTTTATTTCATATTGTTCAGTTATTTGTAAGGTTCCCACTAGATCACCGAAATTAAGCAGCTTTGAGTTTGATCGATACTTAATTGGGAGGCTACGTAATCAACAGTAGGTACTAGAAGTAACCTATGATAAGTAATTGAGAGTTGCCTCCCCTTCTTTATGATTACCTTTCCTTTGGAGAACTCTCTTAGGAATACTAGACTATATAAACTCTTGATAAGTGTACCAATTATTCTAAGTAGAATAAATTGTAAAGACAAACGATAACACTGATAGACCTTGGAAAGCTTTATTCTACTTAGAATAATTGGTACACTTATTAAGAGTTTATATAGTCTAGTATTCCCTAGAGAGTTCTCCAAAGGGGAGGGAATCATAAAGTAATCAACAGTAGGCACTGGAATTAACCTGTGATAATTACTTGAGAGTTACCTCTTAATAAGTGTACCAATTATTCTAAGTAGAATAAATTGTAATGGCACAAACGATAACACTGATAGACCGTGGAAAGCTTTATTCTACTTAGAATAATTGGTACACTTATTAAGAGTTTATATAGTCTAGTATTCTCTAAAGAGTTCTCCAAAGGGGAGGGAATCATAAAGCAAAGGAGGTAACTCTCAATTACTTATTACACAGCATGAGTCCTTTGTTTATCAAAATTACTTTATTTGAAATTAAATGACCCGAAAAGGGTTGATATGTCGTAAAACAGCCAACTAATAAAGAAAGAGAAACTCCTTTGAAAATAGTGTGAGGAGGAGATGGCTTTGACTCGATTAAGTTTTTTTTTATGTCAGCCATCTTGTATCTTTGTGCGCATTCGGTATGGTAGTTAAGGAGTCAGAAATTATAGCTGGTTGTTTTGTTTTTTGTTTTTTTTATATAAACAGAGGTGATTAATTTATGACTATTAGAGTCAATTAAAGGGTAACTTTGCTCGAAGTTAACAAAAAAACAAAAACTGGAGAAGAAAAACTCTAGCATCAAAACGCTGCTGACTTACAGGTCTCCGTTGACAGGAAAAATCAAAGAGAATGTACTGTGAAATAAAACCTGTAGTTTGTATAAGTAAGTAAAGTCGTCGGGGCGGCCTAAAGTCGGTATCAGCCAGTCAGCGAGGGAGTCTATCCCCTTTTCAATAGCACTAGACCAAGGAGATTGTTTTAGCATCTGAGGTGGAGCGCCACACCTACCGTCAGCTCCTTACTTTACCGCACAGATCCCTGTGCTACTCATACGCTGAGTTGGCGAGGGCCGGTATCGAACTAGGAACCTTGTGGTTTCTAGCCGAACGCTCTACGGACTGAGCTAACCCGGCCCCTACGTCACCAGTTATTGTTATATTCTCACATATACCTCCATAATACATCGTGTATATAATGGAGAGAGAGAGAGAGAGAGTTTAAGATAGGGGATAGAGTAGATGACAGATGATAGATAATAGTCTTACTTGTTACACTTCTGTTTCTACTGGTATCTCGATTGGCCGCCATATTCTTCTTGTTGCGCTTATTTCTTTTCGGGGCTTCTGCTGGGATTCATTTTTCTTTGTTGCTGGGCTGACATTTCTTGTTTTAATATTCAATTAACAAACAAGACTTGGTTGTTTCTTAATAAAACTTTATTTTCAGAACCCAGCCCATATTCATACACCACGGGAGACCGACCCATCAGAGCGGCGACAATAGTGTCTACCTCTCTGAAAACTGCGTCGCATCTAAAACTAATTCCCACGCGTCTGTAATGACGCGTTTTCAAGGGGTCAAATCTTAAAAGGTTATTACCCATAACTGTAAGGTAATTTTCCATACGACCCCGTTATTTAAATCTAACGGACCTTAATTCAAAATATTCTAACTACAGGTACGTTCATAAGTTATAAGCTGCTTATGAATTATGTAACATTATCTTGCTGTGCTCGTCACTAGGCTGTAGCTATGTAGACCCAGAGAGTATGACATAAGCGTCGTACAAGTGTATGTCACTATAATCCAATGCCGTACAGATGTATTACTAGCTTATTATCGAACACATCTTGTATATTTTTCACAAGTTAAATCAATTATTAATCAGGATGTTTGAGTTGTAATTTATTTGTAAAGATGGCTGTCATATGTCAAGATGTGACTGTCAGCATCATCATCATCATCAATCCTTTGGGATTATCACGGATTGAATGACGACTTTATAGTTAGAGGGTTTAATATCAACTTCCTATCGCCAGTCATTTAAGATAATTAGCTGTTTCTAAAGAAGAAGAAGAAGAAGAAGAAGAAGAAGATTGAAAGAAGAAGAATTGAAAGAAGAAGAAAGAAGAAGAAGAAGAAGAAGAAAGAAGAAGAAGAAGAAGAAGAAGAAGAAGAAGAGAAGAAGAAGAAGAGAAGAAGAAGAAGAAGAAGAAGAAGAAGAAGAGAAGAAGAAGAAGAAGAAGAAGAAGAAGAAGAAAAGAAGATTGAAAGAAGAAGAAGAAGAAGAAGAAGAAGAAAGAAGAAGAAGAAGAAGAAGAAGAGAAGAAGAAGAAGAAGAAGAAGAAGAAGAAGAAGAAGAAGAAGAAGAAGAAAAAGATTGAAAGAAGAAGAAGAAGAAGAAGAAGAAGAAGAAGAAGAAGAAGAAGAAAAGAAAAGAAGAAGAAAAGAAGAAGAAGATTGAAAGAAGAAGAAGAGAGAAGAAGAAGAAGAAGAAGAAGAAGAGAAGAAGAAGAAGAAGAAGAGAGAAGAAGAAGAAAGAAGAAGAAGAAGAAGAAAGAAGAAGAAGAAGAAGAAGAAGAAGAAGAAGAAGAAGAAGAAGATTGAAAGAAGAAGAAGAAGAAGAAGAGAAGAAGAGAAGAAGAAGAAAGAAGAAGAAGAAGAAGAAGAAGAAGAAGAAGAAGAAGAAGAAGAAGAAGATTGAAAGAAGAAGAAGAAGAAGAAGAGAAGAAGAAGAAAGAAGAAAGAAAGAAGAAGAAGAAGAAGAAGAGAGAGAAGAAGAAGAAGAAGAAGAAGAAAGAAGAAGAAGAATTGAAAGAAGAAGAAGAAGAAGAAGAAGAAGAAGAAGAAGAAGAAGAAAGTATAAAGAAGAAACGAAGAACAACAACTACGAATAATAATAATAATAATAATAATAATAATAATAATAAGAAGAAGAAGAAGAAGAAGAAGAAGAAGAAGAAGAAGAAGAAGAACTACAACAACAACAACAAGATGGCGCCAATAAATTCTGGTATGTGTTAAAGATGGCTGAGTGATTCTAATATGGACATCTCATTAGTTACGAAAGAAATGTTTGTTTTATACCAGTATCTCTTTTTTTTGTTTTTTTTTGTTTTCTACAAGTTTTTGTTTACTGACACTAAAAGTCAATTTAGTTTCAAAGATACAAAAATTTCTGGAAGCGACAATTCACTTTTGTCAAGTAAAGTGTCTTTATTAAGTGATGAGTTGTATTTCATTCTTCCCGGGTTTTTTCTTTTTTCTTTCTTTTTTTCTTAATAATCCACTCGTCGATCAAATTAGACGGAGAAGAATTCAAAGACTTTAATTCCAGGAAAAATTGTCATAATTCCATTTCGAAAAAGTGAAAAGGAAAAATGGTTTTAATGCAAATTAGACAATAAATAATTGAATTAAAAATATCTCTGACAAAAAAAAGATATTGATAAAGTTTTCATGGCGTTAGAAAGCGCGCCATTCTGAATGAAATTCGACTCTTGGGAATAATTTGAATACTAATAGAAAATTTAAGCCTCATCTTGCTTGAGGCAACGTTTGTCATTTGGGAAAAGAATTAGACTCTTTTTGTAATCTACTATTTTGACTAAAGGCCACCAAAAAACTGAAAGGTTTTTGTCGGTGGATTAAAAAGAAATATTACAGGCGTTATTTAAACTAATTTGTTACTTGACTTTAAAATAAAAAATATGAACAAAGACATTTTTTACCAGAGGACTAAGGAAAATTTCGTCAGAGAAAATTAGTATCACTTAAATTTTGCAATTTAGCCAACATGAAGAATAGGAAGAAATGTTACATAATTATTGGATTC
>CM042168.1:6324084-6359084 GCA_023376005.1 Doryteuthis pealeii
TTTTGTGCACATCACCCAAAAAATATTTCGCTGATTTTTTAGAATATTTTTATTAAATATTTTATCTATTTTATTTGTTGATGGGAAATGTCTATCAATCAAATTGATTCCCCACTTTGGTTTTTATTGTCTTATTAAACAAAGGCTTAAACCGGATTATATTTTTTATCTTTTAGAGATTTTATTATTATTACTCTCTCCATGAAAGTTTTTCACGCTCAGCTAAGCTGATGGTTCACTAGAGATTGAGTGACAGCAAGTCTCCTCAGGTCTCTAGGACTCTTCTGGGTATTTGGTTTTTACTGTTTTATTAAATAAGGGTTTAAACCGGATAATATTTCTATCGCTTAGAGATTTTATTATTATTATTATTATTATTATTATTATTATTATTATTATTATTTTATTTTTTCACTTCTTTTGGGTTTTTCACATCAGCGTTGATGGTATTTTACTGGAGTCTGAGTGACAACAAGTCTTCTCAGGTACCATGACTCTTCTGAGTATTCTAGCCGATTGCAGCAGTGCAGTAGTCTGGATGGTCTCAATTCTTTCTCTGATTTCCAGCTCCTCCAATCTTTTTTCCAAGTTTATTGGGACCGTTCCAAGTGCACCAACTATGATTGGTATCACTTTCACTCACCAGCGTTAGGTGATGATCTTTCACTGGAGTACAAGTGACAAGTCTCCTCCTAGGTCTCCAGCACTCTTCTGAGTATTCAAGCCTATCTCAATTATTATGTCACGATCCAGCAAGTATTGCCACTATGCCACAGTGCCCCGTAGTAGTAGTAGTAGTAGTAGTAGTAGTAGTAGTAGTAGTATGAATAGTTTTTAGATGTATACATGAAATATGTTTGCAGGAAAGGTTTATGAAAACGAAAATACTTTTTATACACCTTAATAGCAATATTCTTTATTTCTCTCATTGGAACAAAGTTATCATCATATTTTTTGTTTTTTGTTTGTTTTGTTTTTTTTTTGTATTCTTTCTCTTTTGTTGGTTTTTTTGTTTGTTTTTTTGTTTGTCTTTTTTTTTCTTTTTTTTTCTTTTTTTTCAATAGACATTTTGTATATAATAATCTCCGATCTTTTTTAGGTGAAACATTATTAGCAATTTTTACTTTGTATTTCTTTTACCTTATATTTGTTGCCCTTTGCCGAAACTGTCAGTGGTTGGCTCTTTTGAAGGAGAGTGGGTGTGGGACTCTGCTGGGTGGAAAATCTTCATAACTAAACCAATAAGGGCACTGTCATACAAACTGAAGACGCCCAAGTGATAAGGAATGTGAGTTCTAATCTTAGCGGCGGCCTTCTTCCTCTTAACGTTCCACGCTGCTTGCCCAGCGGTCGTAGAATAACAATAAAAATGAAATAAGACCGAACCATAAAAAAATGAATAGAAAGATTTCGTCTAAGAAATTCATGAAGTCTTACATTCAATAAAAATGGCCGTCCAATTTTTGGTGGCAATGGCGTCGTTCACAATAAAACGACCATTAAACAACATTTTGCGGGTCTTTCCAATCACACAACATGAAATTCATTCACGTCTTTTTACGAATTGATATTTGAATCGTCTGCACAACAGACACAACCGACATTTTTTTTCGTTCAATTGATGCTTATCCTCCGCTTTTTTTCTACTCTCTCTCTCTCTCTCTCTCTCTCTCTCTCTCTCTCTCTCTCTCTGTCTCTCTGTCTGTCTCTCTCTCTCTCTCTGTCCTTTCATAAGCAATACCCTAATCTATATTCTTCTTCTCTCTAAAGCATTACAATAATCTCTACATTCACCCCCTCTTTCTTCTTCTTCTTCTTCTTCTTCTTCTTCTCTTCCCTCCCCCCTCTCTCTCTCTCTCTCTCTCTCTCTCTCTTTCTCTCTCTCTCTCTCTCTCTCTGTGATTTTCATTTTATGAGAGACACTTTAATCGAAAAGGAAGTGTGCTAGTTTGGTTTATTACGACTTCCGAAGATGTTTAATAGTATCCAGGGGTTATTTTGGCATGTAGACTTGGTTGTTTTTTGGTTTTGTTTTGTTTCTTTATTAATTCTTTTAGGGGGAGGGGGTATACGTTGGAAAGAGATTATTTATCAGTAGTTATCACAAATGAAAGAAAGGAAAAACGCAAATTACTAGTGTTCGTTTTGTTTTTTTTTGTTTTTCCTTTTCATTGTCTTTCTTTGTTCCACTCTGTCCCCAGCTTCTACATCCCCATCTTTCTTTCTTTTTATCATCTCACTCTTTTCGTTCTTTTTCTTTTTTTTCCTGGGAGTCAACGTGGCGTAGGGGATAACGTACTGGACTGCTATATTGTTGTAAATGGCTTATCCAGTCGACCTATTCCATTCACTTTCGGACGAATACCATTGGAAAAGGTATGGGACCTTTCATCCCCCAACAATGGGTTAGATAGTACACTGCTCTTCTCATAAAAGGATGACTTTCGTATTAAATAGCCCACGAAGATTGATATGCCATTAAACAAAGAAACCAAAATTTTACCTTTTAAACTCCTTACTTTTTACATCCTCATTATCCCCCTCTCTCTCTCTCTCTCTCTCTCTCTCTCTCTCTCTCTCTCTCTCTCTGTACTTTTTGACACACCTGGTATTATGAAAAAAAGACATTCCATTCATTCTTCATTTTTATTTTGGTAAATACAGCTTCAGTCTCGATACTTTCTTGACACACTTTATATATTTATATATATATATATATATATATATATATATATATATATATATATATATATATACACACACCACACATATATATATATATATATATATATATATCTTTCAATTTTCTTTTTATGATATTCTTATTCTCCATCTCAATTGTCATTTTTATTTTAGCTTTGCTCTCTCTCTCTCTCTCTCTCTCTCTCTCTCTCTCTCTCTCTCTCTCTCTCTCTCTCTCTCTCTCTCTCCACTTTTGAATCTGTTATAAGCGATCCCTGTTTATGTTTATTTCCTTTATATCATTCGTCAATCCACCAGACTCGATTTGATTTCCTTTCCTCAAAATGAATCAATTCCACCAGTAAAGGAACTTTCCAGTTTACCTCCCCTTATTTTTTGTTGTATCCTAATAAACAAGGACTATCACTTGCTTTTCTCGTTATTCTGTGATAAATTTTTTTTATTACCTTCCATATACCAACAAATGCCCTGAAGACGATCTAATTAATAGATCGAAACACTGCAGCATTGGCCAATAAAATCACCACTTAACTCATTTAAACCTGTGTTTTTTCAATCTTTCTTAATATACTACATACCGTCGGATTCACTTCCTTTTCTACACATGAATACCTATATATGACGATGAGTCAAAAAGTAATACCATTTTCTTTATTTGATGTGAAGTTTTTTTTATCAACCTAAGGCCTACATTGATCCCCTAATGAGGTTCAGAGCAAATATCCGATGAGTAGAATCCGATTTGCTAATCGACAATGTCCTCCTATTGCATGACAATGCTCGACCACACACAAACATCAGGACAAGGGAGAAAACCCCCTTTTTTGTGTGAACAACTTTACCGCATCCTCCATACTCACCAGATTTAGCACCTTCGGACTATCACTCTCTCTGCTCTCTCTTTCTCTCTCTCTCTATGTGTGTGTGTGTGTGTGTGTGTGTGTGTGTGTGTAAAATGATATAAGTACAAATGTCATTTTGACAAGACAAATGGCAAGTTAATATATGGGATACACTCGTCAAAATGTCATTCCTTCTCATATCTTAAAAGAGAAAAAAAGAAAAAGAAAACGTGCTCAATACCATCATCATCAGCAGCAGCAGCTCGTACCGAGAACACCGGTTTCCATAACTTTTAATCTAATCCCCACCCCACCCCCGCTCCTACTGGCCATCGCTCCTGGATGGTCGTGTATCCGTGTAGAGCTGATCAATGAAGGTTTTATTTTTACTGTCCTAGCCACACTTGTGCGTCTATGTGTAGGTTCCCAGAGGAAAACGTCACTCGTGTGCTCGTCCTTATTTCTTCAGCAGTGTTCAGCATGTTTTGTTCGTCTTTGGAATGGTTTGTGTGATAGAAGGCAAGTTTCGGGGCATTACTACTCTTTTGTGGGGTACTGCTTTAGACTTTGAGATTTTGTATACATTCAACAAACCTAAGAGACAATCTGCTCAGAATTTTCCATATGTGTATGAATTTACTTCCCCGCACAAGCAGAATGTGACACGACGTCAACTTTTAAGGAATCAAATCTGCTCTATTATTACCCATAGCTGGGATGAGAATAGTTGGCTGCATATCCTTCCCAATTGTATTAGTTATGTGTGAAATACAACTAGCCTTATCTATGATTTGAACTCAATTCGCCGTTTACAATTCCTACGACTATAACCGTTACGCAATGGAATTATAGTCGCAACAATAAATAAATAAAGAATGAGACCAGAATTCCATAACACCTCAACTATATCGAATTCAGAACATTCACACTTCAACCACAGACATAGGGGAAGGCATCATCCTCATGGATACTGAATACGCTGACTGTAGTCTATAGTCTCAATTCATTTAACTAAACTCTTCTTTCCCAAGAGTTGCCTGATCACGTGACTCTCTAGGTCAATGAGAGCACCGTTCAGAGGAACTTGAGGTTAAGACGTGTCAATCAAATTCCCAGTGACTTTCAGCTTATTTATCATTAATTTCAAAATGATAGGCTATGCCAATCCATTATGTTACACAAGGCTATTAGTTCCTAAATGAATGTAATTGCGCGATTGAGGTTCGATCTCACAGTTCAGCATGTTAGCCACTACGTCACGAGGACTCCGCCACACGCACAAAATTGATTCGTATTATTTGGATTTTTCGGATTATTGTCCTCATAATTATTGTCATTTGTACAACGTTTCGGCCGATGTACGCTCCAGTTTCTTCAGGTGTTTCTTGTCGAACTCGGGAATCTATTCGAACTCGGGAGCCTTTGTGTCTTAATCAAGAACACTTACAGAACTTCGAACCGAATCCTTTATTCCATCCACGGGGCAAGACTGTTCTCATTCCGTTAACCGTGACCTGGTACGAGTGTTAAACTATCTTAAATATTCTATGTTATCATCCTTGGCCAGGACTGAACCTGCAACCTAGGAGATTATTGTCACTCAGAACTGTATTGACTCAACTCTTATATCTGTTGCGTCATGTGTCCAAAAATGTATTCAAATATTACTAAATCGATGCCTGACTTGAAAAGAGATTCAGGTGGATCTGTTGTATAGCCGACTACTGGACTTCGATAAAACCACAGACACGTGTATATAAAAAATATGACCCGTCTTTATTTTCTTCGGTGTGTGGGTGGTGAGGGGTGATGAGTGTTCACAATGAACTTCCGAGGGTGGTTGATGACGGGAGGCGACGAGGTTACCTTCTCGGCTGCTCACTGGGGACTGACTGACACCCTTCATCCGCTAGCCGTTATATACAATAAATATGACCACGCATTTTTATCTTTTGATCTGATAACGGACATTTTTTATATATTTCTTTATCTTTCTCTCCGCCTTTTCACCGGAAGAGGAGTCTTCCGTTTTCTTTTTTTTCTTTTATCTATTTCTTCATCTTCTCCCTGCTTCTTGACCGGAAGACCTCTTTTCCGTTCTCCCTTTTTTAAACATATATTTTTTTCTTTCTCTTTGTCTTTTTTGCCGGAATCTTCCTCTTCCGTTGCACGAAATGCAACAGATCAAGTCGCATCTTCTATACTATCACCGAGCCCTTGGGGATATGATTGAAGTCTATAAATATAGCCAATGGTCTTTACTCTGCAAATGCCAGCCAACTCAATAAAGAAAGAGGATGCTGTACTTGTTACCTACATAGAGAAAGTATTGCAGTCCATCCCTTCCTTCTTCACATCGGCGTACAACACTTTGGGTTAGATACTGACTTGAAGAAGACGGAGGTAATCCACCAGCCTGCACTTCGGGAAAAGATCACCCTACTCATATTATCACTGGCGTGAGTGAGTTGAAGGTTCATTTACCTGGGATGCACCATAACGTCAGATGTCAGAATCAACAAAGATGTAAACAACAGACTGGCAAAGGCGAACAGTGCTTTGTGGTAGATCATATAAACGCATTTTAAATAAAAGGATATGAAAACAACACAATATGCTGTTAAAGAGAAAGATGTTATATCATATTCATAGCTAAAATTGAACAATATTTCGATTTATAAAAATCATCTTCAGAGCTTGTTTTTTACCCCGGACTTATCGAGAGCGGAGACGAAAATAATATGAATTCAAAACGAAAACATTGATGTTGCAAAAAACTTATGTGGTAGTTTCAAATATAAGCACATCCGCCACGAGTTTCTAGGTCAGCGACAGTCGTGTATCTCTTATTGTAACAGTTTTCACTCTAACAGCATATTGTGTTGTTTTCATATCCTTTTATCTATACTCATAAACGCCTTTTTGTACAAGAAACACCCGAATAAGAGTACAAAGATCTGTGTGTAAATAATCATAGTCCTTGCCACCTTCTTATATGGCTGTCGTCGGTTATATCGTCACAACCTACGACTACTCGAGAGTTTCGACGAATGCTCCCTTCGCACCTTCAACGTCCACTAGAGTGACTTTGTCAACCGTATGGAAGTCCTTGAAGGCGAACATTACCAACATCGAGGCCACGCTACTAAAGTCCCAACTAAGCTGGACAGGACGTCTCCAGGGTGAAGTCTCGTTGCCCGCTCTAGATCGTACTGTACGGTGAACTCTCCACTGGCCATCGCAATGAAGCGATACAAAGACTACTTGAAAAAATCCCCTTGGGGCCTATCCCATCAAGCATCGCTTGTTGGGGTCACCCTGGCTGAGAACCGTGATGCCTATTATTTCACCACTAAGCATGTTGTTTCCTCCTTTGAAACAACCCGCAGAATTACCCGGACGGACAAAAGGAGGAAGAACCACAACACAAATCCATCAAATCCTGACCAGACCTTCAGCTGAAGCTACTGCGACCGTGCCTGCCTTTCCTGTATTGGCAGTCAACCATCTACTTAATATTTGTTCACGAAGACAAGCCATGATGATGATGATGATGATAATGATGATGATGATGATTACCAAGTGACATGAATGTTGACCTTTCAAAATATACTACAACGCAACCAATAGACAATATTTTTGACAATACTGTGGTTGATTCTTGGAACAAACTATCATCAGCCATTGTAAAACACTTCCTCATTTAAACAAAGGAATCTCTGCTGTCGGACTTGATAATTATCATCATGATGTTTTCTTTTATCTTGCTTTTTTCTTTCTTTTCTTTTCTCTTTCTCTTTCTTTTTCTCTTTCTCTTTTTCTTCTTTTTTCTCTTTTCTTTTTCTCTTTCTTTTCTCTTTCTCTTTCTTTCTTTTTCTTTTTCTTTTTCTCTTCTCTTTCTTTTTTTCTCCTTCTCTTCTTTTTCTCTTTTCTCTTTTTTTTTCTCTTTTTCTCTTTCTCTTTCTTTCTTTTTCTTTTTCTTTTCTCTTTCTCTTACTCTTTCTTTTCTTTCTTTTTCTTTTCTCTTTCTTTTTCTCTTTCTCTTTCTCTTTCATTTTTTTTTCTTTTTTCTTTTTCTCTTTCTATTTATTTTTCTTTTTTTCTTTTTCTTTTTTCTCTTTTCTTTCTTTTTCTCTTTCTTTTTCTTTTCTCTTTCTTTTTCTCTTTCTTTTTCACTTTCTTTTCTTTCTTTTTCTTTTTCCTTTTCTCTTTCTGTTTCTTTCTCTTACCAAATATTTTCTTTATTTCTTTTTCTTTTTCTTTTACTTTATCTCTATTTCTCTTAATTTTTCTTTTCTGATCTTTTTTAAATTAATTATTATTATTATTATTATTATTATTATTATTATTATTTAACGTTTTTTCTCTCCTTTTCCTTCTTCTCCCCACCATACAATCCTCCCTTTTTGTCTTCTCATTATTATCTCCCCTTGTTCTTTCCCTTTAAATTATCTCCCTTTACATTTCCAATTAATAATTCCTTTTCTCTCTTTCTATTCCCCCTTTTTCTCCTTCTTTATTCGCTTCTCACTCACTTTTACTTATTTGTTCTCGTGACATATCTCCCACCCCCACCCAGACATTTTCGACCGCACCCACACTCGAACCCGAGACTCCCAGCCCGATTCCTTACCCCACTGTTCTCTCGTCTATCACGGGGTCAATATAAGTGAATTAACTTCACTCCCACAGATTGACGTTTCCCGGTCGCACTTTCCCGAGGGACACATGTTGGAGGGGGTAGGAGGAGGAGGAGAGGAGGAGGTGGGGGGCGAAACGAAATTACTCGCTTCGCTGTTGCGTGCCGTGTCGACTTTGCCGCGTAACGTCCACTAAGAATTATGGTGCATCTCTGACCAAAAGACACGACCCACCCACCCCCTCACTACTGCTAACAACAACAACATTGAAAATATGCCCATAACCAACGCGAGGACATTGGTACGCCATCTTAGATCGTTTTACAAAAAATAAAAAAAAGATAAATAAAATTCATCTCAGCGAATAATGCCCATCAAAAATCAACAGCCAATGGATTAAAAGGTAAAAACTGAATAATAAACTGAATTAATTTGAAATACAGTTCGATTGGTTGAACCTCTTCTTCATAAACTTAATATTGTTAATACATATCGGCTGGTGTGTTCTTTTGCCCGCCTCAAGTATATTCAATGAGAGAGAAAATTTATGAAGATCTTTTGGTTATTTCCTATAAGTCTAACATGATCAAAGGGGAACCACTCTTGACTGATAATTTATTTATTTATTTATTGATCTACTAGGAAAAAAGAAGACAGGGATAGGGTTAGAGTTTAGGGTTAGTTTAATGGGAAAATAAATAAATAATTTATCAGTCAAGAGTGGTTCCCCTTTGATCATGTTAGATTTATAGGAAATAACCGATCTTTTATATAATTTATTCATGTATTTATTTTTGTAAAATCAGAAAATGCTTACAACTAGTTTATTGACAATAGATTATCAATTGTTAAACATGTCTTTTACCCCCCCTCTCTCTCTCTCTCTCTCTCTCTTCTCTCACACACACACACACACACACACACACATACATACATACACACATATATATATATATATATATATATATATATATATTGGCATATTTTATTAGATATACCAGACAAAGATTTAGAGTTAAGGTTTTTATTAACCGTTTTTCTGTTCGCGAACGAGATAATAAATTTTTAATAGTAAGTTAAAAAGTAAGAACCATTATCTCATCATCTGTCTCTCTCCCAATATATACACCCGCGTAAAGAGGTATATGACAATACAATGTAAACCAACTTTATGAGATAGAAGCCGTAGGTTACCATTAAGAAATATATTTGATTCATTTGGCAAACCGACGTTTTTGGAATTTGAGTTTGTTTTTTTTTCTTCAAGATTTGATGTTTTACAAATTCGTTTCCTTGAGTACTTGGTTTTGTTTTAAATATTTTGAAAATAGTTTTATGGCCAAAGATTTGTGTGGATACCTATGATAAGTATATTGAATATTACTCTACGCACACATACATTCCTCCATTAGAAGAAGATTCGTACAGTAAGAAAGTGGACGCGTAAATATCTCCAGTCTGAAATAAGTGCGAGACGTAACGAAAAGTTGACACGTCATCATCTCAGCAATTCCAACTAGAAGAGGGTAAAGTAACTAATGTTTTACCACATCCCTCCATTCGGAAAGGAGAGCGCATAATGTTACAAAAGATTTGTGCGGATGCCTTTATTTATATTTTGACATCGTTTAAACAAATTTTGAAAATTAGTTTTAGTTTCATAAAAGTTTTCAGACTCAAACGTTTTGAAACCTAAAATTAATAGATTCCTTCATACAAAATGTCAATAACACTGAAATAACACCATCCACAATAAACTCTTCCCAATCAAACCCCCTTTGGGAGGCTGGAGACCAACTTTAAGGAAGTCTAGAAAGGAACAGGTCACTGTGTCCCGATTACACATTGGTCATACAAGACTAACGCACTCCTATATACTCAAACAAGAACAACAACCACAGTGTGAAACATGTCAAACACTTTTGACTGTTAAACACTTATTCAGGAAATGCAGTTTGAAACCGTTATTTTAAAGCAAACAATATGAAAGATCTATTTAAAAATGTCAACATGGAGGATATTCTCTCCTTTTTAAAGGAAATAAAATTATACCATAGAATATAGACATGAACTTAATCAATACCATACAACTAGATCCTTAATGGTGCTAACACATTGTTAAAACCAATTACTAAAAAGCATAAATGTAAATGCACGACATATATTACTTCATAACCGTTAGGCATGGCATAACCCCAGACGGGTTGATATGCCGTTAAAATCAATAAACCAACCAATCAAACATTTTGTTGATTGTGCCAACCGCGGATAAGTGAAAACGTGGTTGTTATTGATCGGCTGAATAGTAAAGTCCTGCTGTGCGTGTACGTGTGTAGGGGGAATTGTGTGTCTGTACGTGTGCGTGTGTTTATGTGTATGTTTGTGAGTAAACGTGTATGCGTATCCGTGCGTGTATGTATACGGTTGTATATGTTTGAGGGCGTGTATGCACGTGTATATGGTGTATATGGTGCATGAATAGGCCTATGTATTCATGTATGTGTGTACGTGTATGCGTATGTGTGTATCCGTGTATGTATGCGTGTGTGCATGTATGCGTGTGTGTGTTGATGGAGCGTGAGAGTGTAATTAAGATTACAATACAGTTCAGAATAAAACGCCTTGCCTTGGGACAATGTTTAACAAGAACGTTGGCATGATTAATTTTTGTGGGTCAATTTGACTCTCACCGAGTGCCCTATGTTATATTATGCCCAATTATACCATAAGTTGATTCTTAATTAATACCTATACAATATATTTCCCTTTCGTTGCTTCCGCGTGTCAATATGTCCGGACCAACGACTCCAACCAGATTATTACATACACAAGTGACCACTTAGTGTTTAGGAGGCTTGGCATCTGGACCAGTGAGTGGGTAAAATAAATCGCTTGGTCCCAAAGGGCCGTACCCCCCCACCCAGCCATTACCAACACCCTCCAAAAAGAGAATACCGATGGGACCAGACACTTTTTGCACTGACCACCGCATGATTTTTGATTTGTGTGTAGGTCCCGACGTTAAAAAGACTTTGTGTTTGTCCGAGCTGGTGGGAGGTTAGAAAAATAACTACTTAACAAATGTACAAGAGTAATAAATTTTATTTCGCTATATTCCTCCATTGAACAGAGAATCATCTCGCTAGACCATAAAGAAAATAAAAATTAAGTCTTAAATATTTAAAGTTTATTAAACGAAAATGGTGTTTCAGGATAATTGCATCGGAGGGCGTCATTGTGCAAATGTGAATGGTTAGATGGTAAAAGTGTTTGAAAACACTTGTGGAAGAGTATATACATCGATACTTAACTTCATGGATTTCAACGAAGATGTGAAATTGAAGTTACCTGTAGCCATGTACCAAACTAAACATTAAATTGTATCTCATGGTGAAGTTCCAATTTTGGAACTCTGGGGATTGAGGAGTACCTCCTCATCATCATTACCCCAGGTACACTCTGACCCGGAGTGATTGTACCTGTTAGTATCCAATCTATGAGTTAAATAGAAGAAAATGAGTTCACAAAAAAATATGTTAATAGAGTTTGAAATTTTTTTAGCAACCATCAAGAATTAATAAAACAGTGTCTTCGGCATAAAATAACCCAACAAGGGTTGACATGCCGTAAAAATCCAACCAACCAACAGCTCTGTCAGCAGAACTTTAGAATACACTCACTGCACCTCTGCAGAGGAAAAAGGTCCCTCTCCAATGTGGCTACCTGCTGGTCGTGGGTGGCGACACATGATGCTTAAAGACAGAATCCTGGTGGATGAGCAGTCCATGCCATGCAACACTCCACTTAGGTCCTTACTTAGGCCAGACGGGTCAAGCACTCGCACCTACATGATTGTCCCAACCCTATTGCCCTTATGGCAACCCCCAACCCGTTTTATCATATGGGTGCTAGAAAGATGTGCCTTCATGTCCAGTGTATGACGTTAAACTCTATCTGATGGTGATGTTCCAGTTGTGGAGGTTTCGAGAATGTGAAGCGCCCCTTCATCAGCATTGCTCCCTGATCCACTCTGACCCGGAGTGGTAGTTCCAGTTAGGGTTATTTCCTATAACTCCAACATAGACAAAGGGGAATCACTCTTGACTGATAAATTATTCATTTATTTTCCCATTAAACTAACCCTAAACCCTAACCCTAACCCTAAACCCTAACCTTAACCCCGTCTTCTTTTTTCCTAGTAGATCAATAAATAAATTATCAGTCAAGAGTGGTTCCCATTTGTTTATGTTGGAGTTATAGAAAATAACCCCAGTTAGAGTCCCATCTATGCGATGAATAGAAAGATGTGTTTGTAAAAAAAATGAGTATTCATTAAGAATTAATTTATTTCAAAACTTTGTCGGTATTAAATGACCCACCGAGGTTGATATGCCGTAAAACAAAACAAACAAACAATCAAAACTTAGTCGGCATTAAATGACCCGTCGAGGTTGATATGCCGTAAAACAAAACAAACAAACTAGCTAAACTAAACAAAGTGAGTTAATAATTTTAAAAAGAAATCTCTCCAGTAAATGACAACAATCGGTTTGATGGTTTTTTTTTTCTCTGATATTGCAATCCGAACAATTACTTGACTCGTGACAGCCTGATTCACCTCATAATGATCGAGAGATGGTAGGATGCGAAGGGCTGTAAGTCTGACCACTTAGCAATAATCAGTATCGGCTGGTGGAACCGAGAGGCACGGTGATGTCGGCTTGCTCCCCGGGGACAGCTCCATGGTATCTGAAGGCGAAATAAGTGCGGTGGGGGTGGAGCTCAACGGTAGGCATAAATCTACAATCTCATCTTCGCGCATGACAAGTGACGGTTTGCGTGCCATTTCCGGTGGGGAAGGAGGGAAGGGGAAATTTGCAAAGATCCACACGCGCCAAGACACCATATTGGTTTTTGATTAATGAACAAATCAATAAAATTGATTTTACGCCATTTCGTATGTATGGTAGACCATCGACAATCGATGACAGTGTTTATCTTGGAAAAGTAAATAACATGACAATAGAACAATTGGTTAATGTTAATCTAACGAAAACTAATGTTAATCCTGTTTTATTTTGTTTTGTGAGGGTGTAATTAAATGAAGAGAAGAAACGATAGACGTTCTACAAAGGAATTGAATGTGTAAGACTTGATATGTCATTATTGTTATCATATAAATGTTCAAATCCGTAGTAATTGGCGAAGATAAGTGACAATAAGTTTCTGTATCAATCCAGAACTTTCATCAGTATCTTTGCTGAATCTAAAAAATATTCTTGTCTGTATTCTTCTTCGACTTCCCAATTCTTCTAGTCTGGAATTAATTGCAATAAAGGGGTTTGCCACACTCCAAAATGCTCCTTATCAGATGTAGTTTCGTGTTATAACCCAGGACACTTCCTTTTTAGGTCATACATTTTGTGTATTCCAATAACCACACACGGGGCAAAACTTAAGTGCAGTAGGTATCTTTTTATATTTTTAATATATATATATATATATATATATATATATATATATATATATATATAATATATATTAAAAAAATATTATAAAATATTAAAAAATTAAAAAATAAATAAATTAAATAAATTAATAAATAAATAAAAAATAATGAATTGAATTAGATATAAATAAGTAAATAAACAAATAATAATAATAATAATAATAATAATAATAATAATAATAATAATAATAATAATAATAATAGACACAAATTTGATTTGTAATAAAATTTACTGATTTAGTCTAAATTTTAAAAATTTTATTTGAAAGATTTTGATATTGTTTTTCATGTCTAAGTATTGTTGCAATGACAGTAGCAGAGATGGGGAAGGTTTAAACTCCTGTGAAGTCGTTGCATAATTAATTTTCAATTAATGAAAAAACAGTTGTGTATCTTTATTCGAATGCTTGACTGACAATAATCAAAATTAGTATTATTTGGATTATTCAGACTATTGTCCTCATCTTCATTGTTATCTATACAACGTTTCGGCCGATGTTCCTTTCGGCATTCTTCAGGTATTTCTTGTCGGACTCGCGAACTTTCTCGGACTCAGGAACCTTCTTGTCGTAATCGGGAGCCCTCACGGAACTTTGAACCTAACCCTTTAGTTAGTCCACGGGGGTATCCTGTTCTCATTCCGCTAATCATAGATGGGGTACAGGTGTTAAGCTGTGTTAATTATTATTCTATATTACTTGCTGTCCTGTACAGATAACGGTGAAGATGAGGACAATAGTCCGAATAATCCAAATAATACTAATTATCAAGCCTCATTTCAAAATTCCGAGAAAAATCACAATGTTTACAATTTCACTTTTACATTTGAAAGAAAAAGATGAATAAATAAATAAAACTCCTTCGTCCAACTGTCAAAAATTGTTCAATATTTGCACAAATTGTGAATGGACATTTCTACGATAACACAATCATATAGAAAATATCTATATGAAATCTATATGAAATGTAATAATAAATTCAATAGAGATTTAATAACCATCTATCTATTAATAATGGAGATTCGCTTCCGGTTTTTGTCTGTAACAAAAACTACGTCACTGCTTACGTCACACTACCTAAAATCGTCATAAATAGAATACACTCAAAATTTGAGCATGCAATGTCAGACAGTCCTCATAGGTTTTTTTAAACAAGTTTTAATAAATACATACCTGGTATTATCTATCTATATATAGTTTGTTTTATTTTAATATATATCTAAATTATCAGAACTAAGTTTCCATTTCAATTTTTTTTTATTTTTTTACTCCTTTAATAAATTTATTTTATTTTTTACTCCCTTTAATAAATTTGATGATTTTACTTTACTATGATACAAACTCTCTGATAATAAATTTCAACTCCATTCCCCTCAGGCAATATTTATTTTACGTCACCCAAAGGGCGTGTTTAATTTTGCTCGTACTAATAGTGGAGATTCGCTTCGGTTTTTGTCTGTAACAAAAATTACGTTACTGCTTACGTCACATTACCCAAAATCGTCATAACTATGACCAAATACACTCAAATAATTTGGAAATGCAACATTAGACAGTCCTCATTGTTCTTTAAAACAAGTTTTAATAATACATGACTGGTATTATATATCTATATATAGTTTGTTTTATTTTAATACATATTTAAAGTTTACATTTACAAATTGTTTTATTTTTTAATCCTTTAATGAATTTGATAATTTTACTTACTTAGGTACAAACTCGCTGACATTGAATTTTAACTCCCACCCCTCAGCAAAAATCTACTTTTACATCGCCCGGAGAGTGTTTTTTATTTTGCTAGAATATGTAATATATTTTCTTTTCTATATGATAGTATATGAAAACAATATGATATCCATTGAAAAAATCTATTTAAAATGTAAAAATCATTAAGAAAAAATCACAAATATTTACTATTTCACTTTTACACTGCAAAAAAAAGAACTCCTTCAGCAAACTGGCAAGTTGTTCAATATTTGCATAAATTTGCATAAATTGTGAATGGACATCTCTACAAAAAGACGTTCACACTCCATCTTTATTTTACATCCTCTATCAAAATAGAATATAAAACTAATGAATCCACATTAGAATTGTAAATTTCTTTCCCTTACACACTCCAATTCTTCCTCCGTGGGAACGATTGCCACCTTGGCAGCTCTTCCCTTCAATAACAAACCACAGGGCAAAAATCGCCGAAGAAACATTCGTTCCAAGCTGTCAAAATCAAAATCTCTCTTTGATACCTTTGCCATTGAAAATATTTTGGGTGATAAATCGAGGAAACTTTGCCACAGTTTGAAATCAACCCCCAACCCCCACCCCCGCATCTATGAGCTTTCAGGAATAAAATCTTTCTCTTTTTTCTTGCATTTGATTCTTGATTTTCTTTGATCCACTGCCATTTTCATTCGCCTATTCCCGCCAAAAATGCACTTGAAGCACTTCTGCTGATCACGCAGACTTGTAGCTTCCGGTTTAAGTGAAGAGGAAACCGCCTACGTTGAGTTTCCTGTTTTGCATTTCCTAATTTTTTTCACCTCCTTCTCATTTTCTCTTTTGTGAAACTTGTCTACTTGTCATTTTTGGACAAGAAAAAAACTAATGCGACCCTTTCTACCCTTAATTGAACCTGCATGAATATTTAAACCCCCTTAAAAAAAGGGATCTTGTTTAGACTTCCAAATGTCACCATATTTTTTAAAATCACCATCAACAACTTTCCGGGAAACTTAGTTTTCATGGCTTTAATATATATATATATATATATATATTAATTATATTTAATATATATTATATTATTATAATATTAATTATTAATATATAGGGGAGACCTTTTATAATTTTTGTTTGCTGCACAAAATAATTTATTACGGTCTACAATTGTTTCAACACTAGAAATTAACAGTAAAATATAATTGTTTAAAATACTTGTATTTTAAACACACAATTTAAACAAAAAAAAGCCCAATACGTTTACAACAAAATAACATCAAATGAGATGAATGGTTTCAATAATAAAATATCAGTAACCTACTTTGATTTCAGATTGCTACAAAAATATGGAAAATGAAAAGCAAATAGAAAGATTATTCGACTCCTCCATCATCCTGAACATGATGGATCGATCAGTTTGACTTGCGAAGAGACAACAGATTATTCAATCAAGTGGAGAGAATAATCAACAAAATGTGTTAACGATTTTTATGCTTTTAATAAATTAAAAAGAGATATCCATTAGAAATATCTGCATGGAGCATAGAGATGATAATGATGCTACGAGAAAGAGTCAATGATAAAGAAAGAAGAATTCTCTGCTAATGGTTTTAAACGACTAAAATGGTTATTTATAGTAGGTAAATTTAGAGATGTTTCAATTTTACACTACTTTTACTTTGACCTTCAAATATTTTGTCATCGTATCTTTAAAATTTTAACGTATAAGCGAGTTGCTAGAGAAACTTGAACATAGACATTATTACTACTACTGTGACTGACGAGGCAACATGTTGGTAGTTTTAGTCAGATGAACCTATAAACATGACAAATAAACAACAGAATGACGACAAGTTTATTTTTGGCAGCTTTTAAATAACTTTTTTTTCACTGCACACTCAATTTTAAGAGAAAAGGAAGCCTGTTATGTGCAGTACGAAAGTGGACGCGTAAATATTCCAGTCTGAAATAAGTGCGAGACGGTAACGAAAAGTTGACACGTCATCATTCTCAGCAATTCCAACTAGAAGAGGGTAAGTACTAATGTTTTACCCACATCCCTCCATTCGGAAAGGAGAGCGGCATAATGTTACAAAAGATTGTGCGGATGCCTTTATTTATATTTTGACATCGTTTAAACAAATTTTGAAAATTAGTTTTTAGTTTTCAATAAAAGTTTTCAGACTCAAACGTTTTGAAAACCTAAAATTAATAGATTCCTTTCATACAAAATGTCAATAACACTGAAATAACACCATCCACAATAAACTCTTCGCAATCAAACCCCTTTGGGAGGCTGGAGACCAACTTTAAGGAAGTCTAGAATAAGGACAGGTCACTGTGTCCCGATTACACATTGGTCATACAAGACTAACGCACTCCTATATACTCAAACAAGCAACAACAACCACAGTGTGAAACATGTCAAACACTTTTGACTGTTAAACACTTATTCAGGAATGCAGTTTGAACCGTTATTTTAAAGCAAACAATATGAAAGATCTATTTAAAAATGTCAACATGGAGGATATTCTCTCCTTTTTAAAGGAAATAAAATTATACCATAGAATATAGACATGAACTTAATCAATACCATACAACTAGATCCTTAATGGTGCCTAACACATTGTTAAAACCAATTACTAAAAGCTAAATGTAATGCACGACATATATTACTTCATAACCGTTAGGCATGGCAATAACCCCAGACGGGTTGATATGCCGTTAAAATCAATAAACCAACCAATCAAACATTTTGTTGATTGTGCCAACCGCGATAAGTGAAAACGTGGTTGTTATTGATCCGCTGAATAGTAAAGTCCTGCTGTGCGTGTACGTGTGTAGGGGGAATTGTGTGTCTGTACGTGTGCGTGGTGTTTATGTGTATGTTTGTGAGTAAAACGTGTATGCGTATCCGTGCGTGTATGTATACGGTTGTATATGTTTGGAGGGCGTGTATGCACGTTGTTATGGTGTATATGGTGCATGAATAGCGCCTATGTATTCATGTATGTGTGTGTACGTGTATGCGTATGTGTGTATCCGTGTATGTATGCGTGTGTGGCATGTATGCGTGTGTGTGTTGATGGAGCGTGAGAGTGTAATTAAGATTACAATACAGTTCAGAATAAAACGCCTTGCCTTGGAAACAATGTTTAACAAGAACGTTGGCAATGATTAATTTTTTGTGGGTCAATTTGACTCTCACGACGAGTGCCCTATGTTATATTATGCCCAATTATACCATAAGTTGATTCTTAATTAATACCTAATACAATATATTTCCCTTTCGTTGCTTCCGCGTGTCAATATGTCCGGACCAACGACTCCAACCAGATTATTACATACACAAGTGACCACTTGTGTTTAGGAGGCTTGGCATCATGGACCAGTGAGTGGGGTAAAATAAATCGCTTGTCCAAAGGGCCGTACCCCCCACACCAGCCATTACCACACCCTCCAAAAAGAAATACCGATGGGACCAGACACTTTTTGCACTGACCACCGATGATTTTTGATTTGTGTGTAGGTCCCGACGTTTAAAAAGACTTTGTGTTTGTCCGAGCTGGTGGGAGGTTAGAAAAATAACTATTAACAAATGTACAAGAGTAATAAATTTTTTTCGCTATATTCCTCCATTGAACAGAGAATCATTCTCGCTAGACCAATAAAGAAATAAAAATTAAGTCTTAAATATTTTAAAGTTTATTAAACGAAAATGGTGTTTCAGGATAATTGCATCGGAGGGCGTCATTGTGCAAATGTGAATGGTTAGATGGTAAAAGTGTTTGAAAACACTTGTGGAAGAGTATTTACATCGATACTTAACTTATGGATTTCAACGAAGATGTGAAATTGAAGTTACCTGTAGCCATGTACCAAACTACATTTAAATTGTATCTCATGGTGAAGTTCCAATTTTGGAACTCTGGGATTGAGAGTACCTCCTCATCATCATTACCCCCAGGTACACTCTGACCCGGAGTGATTGTACCTGTTAGTATCCAATCTATGAGTTAAATTAGAAGAAAATGAGTTCACAAAAAAATATGTTAATTAGAGTTTGAAATTTTTTTAGCAACCATCAAGAATTAATAAAACAGTGTCTTCGGCATAAAAATAACCCAACAAGGGTTGACATGCGTAAAATCCAACCAACCAACAGCTCTGTCAGCAGAACTTTAGAATACACTCACTGCACCTCTGCTAAGAGAAAAAGGTCCCTCTCCAATGTGGCTACCTGCTGGTCGTGGGTGGCGACACATGATGCTTAAAGACAGAATCCTGGTGGATGAGCAGTCCATGCCATGCAACACTCCACTTAGGTCCTTACTTAGGCAGGACGGGTCAAGCACTCCGCACGTACATGATTGATCCCAACCCTATTGCCCTTATGGCAACCCCCAACCCGTTTTATCATATGGGTGCTAGAAAGATGTGCTTCATGTCCAGTGTATGACGTTAAACTCTATCTGATGGTGATGTTCCAGTTGTGGAGGTTTCGAGATGTGAAGCGCCCCTTTCATCAGCATTGCTCCCCTGATCCATCTGACCCGGAGTGGTAGTTCCAGTTGGGTTATTTCCTATAACTCCAAACATAGAACAAGGGGAATCACTCTTGACCTGATAAATTATTCATTTATTTTCCCATTAAACTAACCCTATGCCCTAAAACCCTAACCCTAAACCCTAACCTTAACCCCGTCTTCTTTTTTCCTAGTAGATCAATAAATAATTATCAGTCAGAGTGGTTCCCATTTGTTTATGTTGGAGTATAGAAAATAACCCAGTTAGAGTCCATCTTATGCGATGAATAGAAAGATGTGTTTGTAAAAAACTGAGTATTCATTAAGAATTAATTTATTCAAAACTTTGTCGGTATTAAATGACCCACCGAGGTTTGATATGCCGTAAAACAAAACAAACAACAATCAAAACTTAGTGGCATTAAATGACCCGTCGAGTTGATATGCCGTAAAACAAAACAACAAACTAGCTAAACTAAACAAAGTGAGTTAATAATTTTAAAAAGAATCTTCTCCAGTAAATGACAAAAATCGGTTTGATGGGTTTTTTTTTTCTCTGATATTGCATCCGAAACATTTACTTGACTCGTGACAGCCTGATTCACCTCATAATGATGCGAGAGATGGTAGGATGCGAAGGGCTGTAAGTCTGACCACTTAAGCAATAATCAGTATCGGCTGGTGGAACCGAGAGGCACGGTGATGTCGGCTTGCTCCCGGGGACAGCTCCATGGTATCTGAAGGCGAAATAAGTGCGGTGGGGGTGGAGCTCAACGGTAGGCATAAATCTACAATCTCATCTTCGCGCATGACAAGTGACGGTTTGCGTGGCATTTCCGTGGGGAAGGAGGGAAGGGGAAATTTTGCAAAGATCCACACGCGCCAAGACACCATATTGGTTTTTGATTAATGAACAAATCATAAAAATTGAATTTTACGCCATTTCGTATGTATGGTAGACCATCGACAATCGATGACAGTGTTTATCTTGGAAAAGTAAATAACATGACAATAGAACAATTGGTTAATGTTAATCTAACGAAAACTAATGTTAATCCTGTTTTATTTTGTTTTGTGAGGGTGTAATTAATGAAGAGAAGAAACGATAGACGTTCTACAAAGGAAATTGAATGTGTAAGACTTGATATGTCATTATTGTTATCATATAAATGTTCAATATCCGTAGTAATTGGCGAAGATAAGTGACAATAAGTTTTCTGTATCCAATCCAGAATTTTCATCAGTTCTTTGCTGAATCTAAAAAATATTCTTGTCTGTATTCTTCTTCGACTTCCAATTCTTCTAGTCTGGAATTATTTGCAATAAAGGGTTTTGCCAACACTCCAAAATGCTCCTTATCAGATGTAGTTTGTTTTATAACCCAGGACACTTCCTTTTTAGGTCATACATTTTTGTGTATTCCAATAACCACACACGGGGCAAACTTAAGTGGCAGTAGGTATCTTTTTATATTTTTAATATAATATATATATATATATATATATATATATATATTATATATATATATATATTAAAAATATTATAAAATATTAAAAAATTAAAATAAATAAATTAAATAAATTAATAAATAAATAAAAATAATGAATTGAATTAGATATAAATAAGTAATAAACAATAATAATAATAATAATATAAATAATAATAATAATAATAATAATAATAATAATAATAATAGACACAAATTTGATTTGTATAAATTTACTGATTTTGTCTAATTTTTAAAAATTTTATTTGAAAGATTTTGATATTGGTTTTTCATGTCTAAGTATTGTTGCAATGACAGTAGCAGAGATGGGGAAGGTTTAAAACTCCTGTGAAGTCGTTGCATAATTAATTTTCAATAATGAAAAACAGTTGTGTATCTTTTTTTCGAATGCTTGACTGACAATAATCAAAATTAGTATTAGACCTTTTTCATAGCAATCCTATGGAGGAAAAAAAAGATTTGAAAAAAAAAAAAAAAAAAAAAAAAGATCAAATTGAAATTAAGAAAATTTAAATAACTATAGCAAAAAAGGTGCCTGCTGACTTTATTACATAATCATTATGTCAGTTTGGGATCAAGTTAACCGAGAAAAAAAAGTTCCCCCCATAGCTTCATATCTACTCAACTGCAGAAGGTACCTGTGATAATGTTGATCTCTATATATATATATATATATTAAATATAAAACAAAAAAAACATGCATAATAATGTCTTAATCCCACTTATGTTATAATCAGTTGATCCGTTTCATCATACACTTTGCATTATTTTATCAGTGGCTAGGCACCTCACGTGGTGTAATAACTAGGAAGCTTGATTAGCAGACCATTGTTAGCGAGTTCAATTCTCACTAAGTGCCCATACTTCTGGCCTTGTGCCACAACTAAGCTAAGCTTAGTAAATAACTCATTTTACCAGTGGCATAAGCAGACAAAACATTGTTAATTTTAATCACTATTTTTCTTGAAAGCAGATGTAATTTTTCAATTATCTAAAATAGAAGCTGGAGTTAGTTAACATGAATATTCTAATAAATTAATGCAATGAACAGAGATTACTTTTTCGGTCTGTAAACTCTATAGAAAGTTCAATTTTAATGAGGTTAGTATAATTGTTAAATTCAATGCAATGATTTATTTAAGGATAACTGATTTTGTTTCCCTTACCTATTGAGATGATGAGTACAGGAGTTCAATGCTAAAATCTTATTCAATCATAACAGATAAAAAGGCATATAAAGCTTTGATCGTTTTATGGTATAAAAATAATAAAAAGCATATTTATTTGACGGATTTAATTTGCCATAAGATTTAAAGTGAATCAGCTGATAATTATGTATTAATATATGTATTCAGACATTACTAGTGGGCACTGTATCAGAATTTTAAACAAATAAAATGACATGGAGAAGTAAAAGAGAATCTGAAATAATTCAAAATTACAAGAATAGATTTCAAAGCTTTGATAACAACGTAAAAGGTACTTAATTCCTGTTACTACAACTGTGGTAAAACGAGTCAGTAAAAGAAGAGATAAAAACGAGTATGATAAAATGTCAAACAACAAAATTACATTTATAATAATTTATTATACAAATGAAAGTAAAATCTAGATAATAATGAATATAACTTTTTATCAGGTGCAAGAAAAAGGCCTATGCATTTGATTTCTACACCGTGTTGGTTTATAGCAGAATAATTACAAAATGTACTTAAAATACTTTAACTTTGAGGACTATTTCCTTCCAAAGAAATCAGTAAGATCTTCCGGTAACCAATAAAACACTTCCTGTTATTTTGTCTTTTTTTAAGTTTATGTAAAACGCACCAAAGAACAAGTGAATTAAATGAAGAATTAACATCAAAACTAAGTGAATATATCAATAAGGATCATTTTACGATCCTGATTATCCAATATCACAAAGGATAATGTCTTTTACTTGCATGTCTCTCACTATACAATACTGTATATTTTACTTTGACGTCAATAACACAATAGCTGAAACATTGTGCATATTGATGCAAAAATGAATTATATCGAAACAGGTGACAAAGTAGTAGCCATTTTCGTTTTCTGCTCTTAGACATTCAACAGTCAGTAAGTTAAGATCCACAATTGTTTACTGTTGCTAGTCATACATCAGTGATTCATTTTCATGCTGGTTGTCATTGAATGTTGAGTAATAATGATCGAAAGCGAATAAGAATAGAGATTGGCTTAAAAATGTCACAGTATTGTGCAGTTTAAACAAATTCTAAATAAAGAACTACCTGATTATTCTTTGTAGCACAAACGAAAAAAGTCCAATTTGTTTCCCCACTATTTTCAATCAAGCAGTTTTCTTGTAACAACTTATCAGTTGAATAAATAAATGAATAGAAAAATAAGAAATATAAAGAAAATTTTATTTGAAAAAAAAAAAAAAAAAGTAAATAAATAAAATTATTTCGTTAAAAATACACTTCTTTCTTTCCATATGGAAATTAATGATTATTTCATTTTTTATTTATTTTTGTATTTACATAAGAATAGTTCGAGAAAATTTCTGCGGTAATATACAAAAATAATTATCGAGAAGGTAAATATATACATTCACCATCCAAATAAGAGTAGATTTCAGTCATTTATTTCATTTTTAAAAATTTTTTTTAGTGATAATTAAATCCCAAAAGTATGTCTTCAACTTGCTAGAATTCGCCCAGTAGCCATATTTCTCTAGTTTTTTCCCCTCCCCAACCACGGTTCAGTAAAAAGAAAAAATAATAACCAAATGACTTAAATTTACTCTTATCTTGTCTGGATGAGGAACGAATGTATAATTATATAGATATAACATTACCACAGAAATAACGGAAATTCTCTTTATTGGAGTATTCTATACAAGCGGCATTTTTTTTTCCTTTAATATTTTCATAAATTAGCTGAACAAAAATAATTTATTACGGTCTACAATTGTTTCAACACTAGAAATTAAACAGTAAAATATAATGTTTAAAAATACTTGTATTTTAAACACACAATTTTAAACAACAAAAAAAGCCCAAATACGTTTACAACAAAAATAACATCAAATGAGAATGAATGGTTTCATAAATAAAATATTCAGTAACCTACTTTGATTTCAGATTGCTACAAAAATATGGAAAATGAAAAGCAAATAGAAAGATTATTCGACTCCTCCATCATCCTGAACATGATGGATCGATCAGTTTGACTTGCGAAGAGACAACAGATTATTCAATCAAGTGGAGAGAATAATCAACAAAAATGTTAACGATTTTTATGCTTTTAATAAATTAAAAAGAGATATCCATTAGAAATATCTGCATGGAGCATAGAGATGATAATGATGCTACGAGAAAGAGTCAATGATAAAGAAAGAAGAATTCTCTGCTAATGGTTTTAAACGACTAAAATGGTTATTTATAGTAGGTAAATTTAGACGATGTTTCAATTTTACACTACTTTTACTTTGACCTTCAAAATATTTGTCATCGTATCTTTAAAATTTAGTAACGTATAAGCGAGTTGCTAGAGAAAACTTGGAGACATAGACATTATTACTACTACTGTGACTGACGAGGCAACATGTTGGTAGTTTTAGTCAGATTGAACCTATAAACATGACAAATAAACAACAGATGACGACAAGTTTATTTTTGGCAGCTTTTAAAATAACTTTTTTTTTCACTGCACACTCAATTTTAAGAGAAAAGGAAGCCTGTTATGTGCAGTAAGAAAGTGGACGCGTAAATATCTCCAGTCTGAAATAAGTGCGAGACGTAACGAAAAGTTGACACGGTCATCATCTCAGCAATTCCAACTAGAAGAGGGTAAAGTAACTAATGTTTTACCAAACATCCACCATTCGGAAAGGAGAGCGGCATAATGTTTACAAAAGAAATTTGTCGGATGCCTTTTTATTTATATTTTGACATCGTTTAAACAAATTTTGAAAATTAGTTTTTAGTTCAATAAAAGTTTTCAGACTCAAACGTTTTGAAACCTAAAATTAATAGATTCCTTCATACAAAATGTCAATAACACTGAAATAACACCATCCACAATAAACTCTTCGCAATCAAACCCCTTTGGGAGGCTGGAGACCAACTTTAAGGAGTCTAGTAAAGGAACAGGTCACTGTGTCCCGATTACACATTGGTCATACAAGACTAACGCACTCCTATATTACTCAAACAAGAACAACAACACAGTGTGAACATGTCAAACACTTTTGACTGTTAAACACTCTTATTCAGGAAAATGCAGTTTGAAAACCGTTATTTTAAAGCAAACAATATGAAAGATCTATTTAAAAATGTCAACATGGAGGATATTCTCTCTTTTTAAAGGAAATAAAATTATACCATAGATATAGACATGAACTTAATCAATACCATACAACTAGTCCTTAATGGTGCTAACACATTGTTAAAACCAATTACTAAAAGCATAAATGTAATGCACGACATATATTAACTTCATAACCGTTAGGCATGGCATAACCCCAGACGGGTTGATATGCCGTTAAAAATCAATAAACCAACCAATCAAACATTTTGTTGATTGTGCCAACCGCGGATAAGTGAAAACGTGGTTGTTATTGATCGCTGAATAGTAAAGTCCTGCTGTGCGTGTACGTGTGTAGGGGGAATTGTGTGTCTGTACGTGTGCGTGGTGTTTATGTGTATGTTTGTGAGTAAAACGTGTATGCGTATCCGTGCGTGTATGTATACGGTTGTATATGTTTGGAGGGCGTGTATGCACGTGTATATGGTGTATATGGTGCATGAATAGCGCCTATGTATTCATGTATGTGTGTACGTGTATGCGTATGTGTGTATCCGTGTATGTATGCGTGTGTGGCATGTATGCGTGTGTGTGTTGATGGAGCGTGAGAGTGTAATTAAGATTACAATACAGTTCAGAATAAAACGCCTTGCCTTGGGACAATGTTTAACAAGAACGTTGGCATGATTTAATTTTTTGTGGGTCAATTTGACTCTCACCGAGTGCCCTATGTTATATTATGCCCAATTATACCATAAGTTGATTCTTAATTAATACCTAATACAATATATTTCCCTTTCGTTGCTTCCGCGTGTCAATATGTCCGGACCAACGACTCCAACCAGAATTATACATACACAAGTGACCACTTAGTTTTAGGAGGCTTGGCATCTGGACCAGTGAGTGGGGTAAAATAAATCGCGTTTTGGTCCGCAAAGGGCCGTACCCCCCACCCAGCCATTACCAACACGCCTCCAAAGAGAAACCGATGGGACCAGACACTTTTTGCACTGACCACCGAATGATTTTTGATTTGTGTGTAGGTCCCGACGTTTAAAAAGACTTTGTGTTTGTCCGAGCTGGTGGGAGGTTAGAAAAAATAACTACTTAACAAATGTACAAGAGTAATAAATTTTATTTCGCTATATTCTCCATTGAACAGAGAATCATCTCGCTAGACCATAAAGAAATAAAAATTAAGTCTTAAATATTTTAAAGTTTATTAAACGAAAATGGTGTTTCAGGATAATTGCATCGGAGGGCGTCATTGTGCAAATGTGAATGGTTAGATGGTAAAAGTGTTTGAAAACACTTGTGGAAGAGTATATACATCGATACTTAACTTCATGGATTTCAACGAAGATGTGAAATTGAAGTTACCTGTAGCCATGTACCAAACTAAACATTAAATTGTATCTCATGGTGAAGTTCCAATTTTGGAACTCTGGGGATTGAGGAGTACCTCCTCATCATCATTACCCCAGGTACACTCTGAACCGGAGTGATTGTACCTGTTAGTATCCAATCTATGAGTTAAATAGAAGAAAATGAGTTCACAAAAAAATATGTTAATAGAGTTTGAAATTTTTTTAGCAACCATCAAGAATTAATAAAAGTGTCTTCGGCATAAATAACCCAACAAGGGTTGACATGCGTAAAAATCCAACCAACCAACAGCTCTGTCAGCAGAACTTTAGAATACACTCACTGCACCTCTGCAGAGGAAAAAGGTCCCTCTCCAATGTGGCTACCTGCTGGTCGTGGGTGGCGACACATGATGCTTAAAGACAGAATCCTGGTGGATGAGCAGTCCATGCCATGCAACACTCCACTTAGGTCCTTACTTAGGCCAGACGGGTCAAGCACTCGCACCTACATGATTGTCCCAACCCTATTGCCCTTATGGCAACCCCCAACCCGTTTTATCATATGGGTGCTAGAAAGATGTGCTTCATGTCCAGTGTATGACGTTAAACTCTATCTGATGGTGATGTTCCAGTTGTGGAGGTTTCGAGAATGTGAAGCGCCCCTTCATCAGCATTGCTCCCTGATCCACTGACCCGGAGTGGTAGTTCCAGTTAGGGTTATTTCCTATAACTCCAACATAGACAAAGGGGAATCACTCTTGACTGATAAATTATTCATTTATTTTCCCATTAAACTAACCCTACCCTAAACCCTACCCTAACCCTAAACCCTAACCTTAACCCCGTCTTCTTTTTTCCTAGTAGATCAATAAATAATTTATCAGTCAAGAGTGGTTCCCATTTGTTTATGTTGGAGTTATAGAAAAATAACCCCAGTTAGAGTCCCATCTATGCGATGAATAGAAAGATGTGTTTGTAAAAAAAATGAGTATTCATTAAGAATTAATTTATTTCAAAACTTTGTCGGTATTAAATGACCCACCGAGGTTTGATATGCCGTAAAACAAACAAACAAACAATCAAAACTTAGTCGGCATTAAATGACCCGTCGAGGTTGATATGCCGTAAAACAAAACAAACAAACTAGCTAAACTAAACAAAGTGAGTTAATAATTTTTAAAAAGAAATCTCTCCAGTAAATGACAACAATCGGTTTGATGGTTTTTTTTTTCTCTGATATTGCAATCCGAAACAATTACTTGACTCGTGACAGCCTGATTCACCTCATAATGATCGAGAGATGGTAGGATGCGAAGGGCTGTAAGTCTGACCACTTAGCAATAATCAGTATCGGCTGGTGGAACCGAGAGGCACGGTGATGTCGCTTGCTCCCCGGGGACAGCTCCATGGTATCTGAAGGCGAAATAAGTGCGGTGGGGGTGGAGCTCAACGGTAGGCATAAATCTACAATCTCATCTTCGCGCATGACAAGTGACGGTTTGCGTGCCATTTCCGGTGGGGAAGGAGGGAAGGGGAAATTTTGCAAAGATCCACACGCGCCAAGACACCATATTGGTTTTTGATTAATGAACAAATCAATAAAATTGATTTTACGCCATTTCGTATGTATGGTAGACCATCGACAATCGATGACAGTGTTTATCTTGGAAAAGTAAATAACATGACAATAGAACAATTGGTTAATGTTAATCTAACGAAAACTAATGTTAATCCTGTTTTATTTTGTTTTGTGAGGGTGTAATTAAATGAAGAGAAGAAACGATAGACGTTCTACAAAGGAATTGAATGTGTAAGACTTGATATGTCATTATTGTTATCATATAAATGTTCAAATCCGTAGTAATTGGCGAAGATAAGTGACAATAAGTTTCTGTATCAATCCAGAACTTTCATCAGTATCTTTGCTGAATCTAAAAAATATTCTTGTCTGTATTCTTCTTCGACTTCCCAATTCTTCTAGTCTGGAATTAATTGCAATAAAGGGGGTTTGCCACACTCCAAAATGCTCCTTATCAGATGTAGTTTCGTGTTATAACCCAGGACACTTCCTTTTTAGGTCATACATTTTTGTGTATTCCAATAACCACACACGGGGCAAAACTTAAGTGCAGTAGGTATCTTTTTATATTTTTAATATATATATATATATATATATATATATATATATATATATATATATATATATTAAAAATATTATAAAATATTAAAAAATTAAAAAATAAATAAATAAATAAATAAAAATAAATAAAAATAATGAATTGAATTAGATATAAATAAGTAATAAACAATAATAATAATAATAATAATAAATAATAATAATAATAATAAATAATATAATAATAATAATAGACACAAATTTGATTTGTAATAAAATTTACTGATTTTAGTCTAAATTTTAAAAATTTTATTTGAAAGATTTTGATATTGTTTTTTCATGTCTAAGTATTGTTGCAATGACAGTAGCAGAGATGGGGAAGGTTTAAACTCCTGTGAAGTCGTTGCATAATTAATTTTCAATTAATGAAAAACAGTTGTGTATCTTTATTCGAATGCTTGACTGACAATAATCAAAATTAGTATTATTTGGATTATTCAGACTATTGTCCTCATCTTCATTGTTATCTATACAACGTTTCGGCCGATGTTCCTTTCGGCATTCTTCAGGTATTTCTTGTCGGACTCGCGAACTTTCTCGGACTCAGGAACCTTCTTGTCGTAATCGGGAGCCCTCACGGAACTTTGAACCTAACCCTTTAGTTAGTCCACGGGGGTATCCTGTTCTCATTCCGCTAATCATAGATGGGGTACAGGTGTTAAGCTGTGTTAATTATTATTCTATATTACTGCTGTTCCTGTACAGATAACGGTGAAGATGAGGACAATAGTCCGAATAATCCAAATAATACTAATTATCAAGCCTCATTTCAAAAATTCCGAGAAAAAATCACAATGTTTACAATTTCACTTTTACATTTGAAAGAAAAAGATGAATAAATAAATAAAACTCCTTCGTCCAACTGTCAAAAATTGTTCAATATTTGCACAAATTGTGAATGGACATTTCTACGATAACACAATCATATAGAAAATATCTATATGAAATCTATATGAAATGTAATAATAAATTCAATAGAGATTTAATAACCATCTATCTATTAATAATGGAGATTCGCTTCCGGTTTTTGTCTGTAACAAAAACTACGTCACTGCTTACGTCACACTACCTAAAATCGTCATAAATAGAATACACTCAAAATTTGAGCATGCAATGTCAGACAGTCCTCATAGGTTTTTTAAACAAGTTTTAATAAATACATACCTGGTATTATCTATCTATATATAGTTTGTTTTATTTTAATATATATCTAAAATTATCAGAACTAAGTTTCCATTTCAATTTTTTTTTTATTTTTTTACTCCTTTAATAAATTTATTTTATTTTTTACTCCTTTAATAAATTTGATGATTTTACTTTACTTATGATACAAACTCTCTGATAATAAATTTTCAACTCCATTCCCCTCAGGCAATATTTATTTTACGTCACCCAAAGGGCGTGTTTAATTTTGCTCGTACTAATAGTGGAGATTCGCTTCCGGTTTTTGTCTGTAACAAAAATTACGTTACTGCTTACGTCACATTACCCAAAATCGTCATAACTATGACCAAATACACTCAATAATTTGGAAATGCAACATTAGACAGTCCTCATTGTTCTTTAAAACAAGTTTTAATAAATACATGACTGGTATTATATATCTATATATAGTTTGTTTTATTTTAATACATATTTAAAGTTTACATTTACAAATTGTTTTATTTTTTAATCCTTTAATGAATTTGATAATTTTACTTACTTAGGGTACAAACTCGCTGACATTGAATTTTTAACTCCCACCCCTCAGGCAAAAATCTACTTTTACATCGCCCGGAGAGTGTTTTTTATTTTGCTAGAATATGTAATATATTTTCTTTTCTATATGATAGTATATGAAAACAATATGATATCCATTGAAAAAATCTATTTAAAATGTAAAAATCATTAAGAAAAAATCACAATATTTACTATTTCACTTTTACACCTGCAAAAAAAAGAACTCCTTCAGCAAACTGGCAAGTTGTTCAATATTTGCATAAATTTGCATAAATTGTGAATGGACATCTCTACAAAAGACGTTCACACTCCATCTTTATTTTACATCCTCTATCAAAATAGAATATAAACTAATGAATCCACATTAAATGTAATTCTTTCCCTTACAGCACTCCATATTCTTCCTCCGGGGAACGATGCACCTTGGCAGTCTTCCCTCAAAACAAACCACAGGGCAAAATCGCCAAGAAACATTCGTTCCAAGTTTCAAAATCAAATCTCTCTTTGATCTTTGCCCATTGAAAATTTTGGGTGAATAAATCGAGGAAAACTTTTGCACAGTTTGAAATCAACCCCCAACCCCCATCCCCGCATCTTGAGTTTCAGGAATAAAATTCTTTCTTTTTTTTCTTGTATTTGATTTTGATTTTCTTTGATCCACTGCCATTTTTCGATTCGCCTATTCCCGCCAAAAATGCCTGAAGCACTTCCTGCTGATCACGAGACTTGAGCTTCCGGTTAAGTGAAGAGGAACCGCTACGTTGAGTTTCCTGCTTTTTGCATTTTCCTAATTTTTCACCTCCTTCTCTTTCTCTTTTGTGAAACTTGTCTACTTGTCATTTTTGACCAGAACTAATGCGACCCTTCTACCTTAATTGACTGCATTTATTTATAACCCCCTTAAAAGGGATCTTTTAGACTTCAAATGTCACATATAAATCACTCATCACAACTTCCGGACTAGTTTCATGGCTTTATATATATATATATATATATATATATATATATATATATATATATATATATATATATAAGAGACTTTTATAATTTGTTTGAAACATTGTGTATATATTGGTTTGGAGGTTGATTTTGAAGGCTATCACAATGCAGGTGTAAAGAAAAAATAATAAGGTAACAATGGTGTTGTTTGTTAACCTGTAATTTATTTTTGATATTTCGAGATAAAATCTCTTTTTCAGAAGAACACTGGACTGAAGTAGTTGTCGGCTTGTTATGACATTTTTAGTTAAATGAAAAAAAAATTTCATTTAACTAAAAATGTCATAACAAGACGACAACTGTTTCAGTTCCAGTGTTCTTCTGAAAAGAGATTTTATCTCGAAATATCAAGAATTATTATTTTTTCTTCACACCTGCATTTTGATAGCCTTCAAAATCAACCTCCAAACCAATATATGTGTGTGTGTGTGTGTGTGTGTGTGTGTGTGTGTGTGTGTGTGTGTGTGTGTGTGTGTAAAAATGGAATTGTAATTGAATTCGGCGATATGAGGAAGAATGAATAAAGAAAAGAAAGTACAGAATGGATAATAAAAGATGAATTTAATCAATATCACTTACACATGTGTTTCGGTCAGTTTATCTATGTGTACACGATTCAAACTATTATTATTATTATTATTATTATTATTATTATTATTATTATTATTAAATAAACAAATGAAATGAAATAATAATAATAATAATAATAATAATAATAATAGAAAATGAAGGATGAAGGTCGAATTTTCTCTGTGTACGGAATATTTTTACATTTTTCTATTATTATTATTATTATTATTTCATTTCGTTTGTTTATTTAATAATGATAATAATAGTTTGAATCGTGTACACATGGATAAACTGACCGAAACACATGTGTAAGTGATATTGATTAAATTCATCCTTTATTATCCATTCTGTACTTTCTTTTCTTTATTCATTCTTCCTCATATATATATATATATATATATATATATATATATATATACAATGATTTGTACTTTAATTTCACTGCGTGAGTCTTTCACCTCAGTTTTAACTAGTAAGTTTTACTGATTTCTCAGCGATAGTAGTCCCATCAAATCTCCAGGACTTTCCCCAGTATCCTAGTCTATATGAGTAGTGCTATGATCTGAATGATTTCAAATCTCCAGTTCATCGAGTCTCTTTTCCAGTTACTTTTCCAGCTTTACGCTTTCTTTTACTTTCAATTTGTCGTCGGTTGGAACGACAAAATCCACCAGATGACAAGTTCTTTTCTTCTTGCTAATTAAAACTACATCCGGTCTTCGAACACGTCTTGCCGTGTCCATTTTCTATGACGGTATCCATTCTATTTTTCTACATAGGCATCACAATTGGAAAAACATTTTCGACAACACTAATAGTCTATATCTGTGTGTGATCAGTATTTGTCTGTGTGTTGGGGGGGGGGAATCCTTCACCTAGCACAAAATATATGCATTTGATGTACGAGGGTAATCCCCAAAATAAGGTTTCCAAAGTGCTGGGGATCCAGGAAAACTGTTCGTGCGGCTGGACAAAATTGTTGTGCTTGAAGATCAACAAAAGCAGTCACACACCAAAAGCAGAGACTCGCAAACTTTTGTTTTAATTAATAATTTATTTTTTCCTTAAACCAACGAAAGCCCTGATTAAGGTTTGTTAAAAAGACCGAAACGCTGTAGTAGAGGCTTATTAAACATCATTCGTTAATTAAACTTGTGTTTTTTTTTTCAATTTTTACATTACACATATAAACTATATATAAAATACATACTTGACCTGTATTTTTATTCTTTCTTGAATTTTCGAGGTAATACCTCTTTATCAAAAGAATTGAACTGAAGCAGTCCAGCTATGGCATTTCTTCCCAAATGAATTTTTTGGGGGGGAAGAAATTCCATAGCTGGACTGCTTCAGTTCAATTCTTTTGATAAAGAGGTATTACCTCGAAAATTCAAGAAAGAATAAAAATACAGGTCAACACACAACACCATTGTTACCGTATTATTATTTTTTTATTTATTCCAAACTGCATTGTGATAGCCTTCTAAATCAACCTCCTAACCAAATATATATATATATATATATATATATATATATAATAGAACGCCTTGAAAATGGTTCAGAAAAGTTAACTAAAGTACTTTGCTTATCAATAATAACTCTTTCGGACAACTGATTAACGCCTTTTAAGATGTTAACATCATAAAAATTGTTAGAAAACTTGAAAGAAGAAATAAAAACTTGAAAACAGTTGGGATTCTATTATTTTTAACCAGATTTGTTTGAATATATATATATCAAATATATTCTCTCTCCGTCCCAAATATGGATTGTCCCGGGTATGAAGTTAAACTATTTGATGGTGAAGTTCCAGTTCTGCATCACGGGGAATGTGAAGTATACCATCATCATTGGTCCACTCTGACCCGGAGTGGTAGTATCTGTTAGGGTCCCTTCTATATGTCTAGCTAGCAGTTTTCCTTGGAGTCTAAGAGACAACAAGTCTTCTCAGATCGCTAGATCCCTGAGGTTAAGCAGCGATGAGCCTGTTCAATACTTAAGCAATAGCAGGTACTGTAAGTCACTAGAGTCCTTTATTTATTAAAAGTTGACTTGATTCGGCATTAAATTACTCAAAAGGTGTTGATATGCCATTAAACAAAATAACTATATCTCAATAAAGCTATATCTCAAGGAATCTTTTAAGTATTCTAGATGATTATTATTATCATTAGTAGTAGTAGTAGTACTAGTAGCCGTGTGGCGTTTTGTTGGTATCAGCGTGACAGCAAGGGAGACTATCTCCTTTTTGCTCGCGCTAAATCAGGGAGATTTTTTTTTATTTGCTGAAGTGGTGTGCCACACCTATCGTTAGCTCCCCACTTTACCGCACAGATCAGATTAGCCAATCTGTGCAACTCATGCATTGAGTTGGCGGGGACTGGTATCGAAACCGGAACCTTGCGATTCTGAAGCGGTACTCTAACGGCTGAACTAA
>CM042168.1:6364084-6369084 GCA_023376005.1 Doryteuthis pealeii
TTTCCATTCACACTGTAAACCTCTATTTTGTTGTATATATAAATACAATTGCATGTTATTAGTATGTAGATATGTTCAACAGTATTAATAATGTAAAACAATTTTATTAATCATTGAGGTTTAAATAAAAATAAAATCATGGAGAATGTGATGTAAATAACAAAGGGAATTGTAACTTGTATACAAATATAGTTTCGGTTACAGACAGACAAACCCACAATCTCCATTATAATAAGATATATGAGAACATGAAAGAAATGCGGCAGCGTAGATTCTCTCCATGCCAAGAGGCATCGATGGGTAATAGAATATGCACGTTAATTAGTTTTTGTTATGGAGTGAATAGCTTCAAATATACAAGATATTGGTCTGCTTTGTGGATGACATGGTTAGAGTGACACGAGAAGTCAGTGGTCAGTCTAGGAAAGGAAGGGAAGAAGAAAGGAAGATAACAAGATTGAAAAGAGAAAGATGCGACCAGAAAACATAAAGATAATAGGATAAGATGAGACGAAAGGAAAAAAGAAAGAAAGACAAAAAAGGAAAGAAAAAAAAGAAGAAGGAATAAAAAGAAAGAAAAAAGAAAGAGAGAAAAGAAAGAAAGAAAAAAAGGAGAGAAAGAAGGATTTAAAGGAAATATATTCATGAAAAGAAAAGAAAAGAAAAGAAAGAAAGAAAAGAAAAAAGAAAGGCAATATGGATATGAAAAAAGAGAGGAAGAAAGAAGATGAGATGAGACAAATAAAAAATAAGAAAGAAAAGAAAAATAAAAGGAAAGAAAAAAGGATTTAAAGGAAATATATTCATGAAAATAAAAGAAAAGAAAGAGAGAAAGAAAGAAAAAAGAAGGAAAAAAAAGAAAGAAAGAAAGAAAGAAAGAAAGAAAAGATTTTAACAAAATCGAGATGAAATCAGAAAAAAATCTTTAAAAAAACCTTTTGAAAATTCAACCAATCAAGAAGAAGATTTTTTTATTGAATAAAAAACAAAAGAATCAATCGAATGATCATCATCAACATCGTGATGATCATCATCGTCGTTAAACAATGGTTATCTGGTTCATCTCCTGTCCACCAGGTGGAGTAAATGTCAATGTAGTCTTGTACAAAGAATCAGTTAAGCTGAATAAATACCAACAAATCAAGACCGATTTCAAAATGGCCGACAAGGGTGAGAAAAGAAGATTTCAAGATGTGACATTTCATTAGTTTTGCGTTTCTCTTTAGCGATACCCTCGGGGGGTGAAAGCGGCGTCCTATGCCGACACCTGCCACACTGGCGTTCCTTACAATCATAAAATATTTCCCCCTCCTTTCTATTTCGTGTGGAGACACTTGTTTACAGCCACTGGTCACGCGCTGTCCAAATCTCGTGGGAAACGAGACAACGAACGTGTTTCACGTTACATTTCGCCGTTGGTTTAAATTGAATTCTGCTTATGGATACTCTTGACACATTCGCGCCAAAAGTCTGTCTGTCTGTCTGTCGAATTAAGGAAGAAAATAAATCTTAACATTAACCCATTATTCAAACATTAGTCATTGGTACAATTTTTCAAAACTAGGTGACGCGAGTTCGAACCAATTCCAAGGTTTCTTGACTTTGTGACCCCTAAACTAGTTGGATTTATTCTACTTCCACGAAGGTACTGTGTCCTTGGTACGACAAAAAATGTATCCGGTGGTGAGACTCCATTTCTGGAGATGTGGGGAGTATGGAGCCTACCCATCGTTGGCACTACTCTCTAGATCACCCTGACCCATAGTACCTGTCTAGGGGTCAAATAGAGTACTAGATAAGAATGTTTAAAACTATCCAACTTTGAAAACAAAAATAGTTATTATTATTATTATTATTATTATTATTATTATTATTATTATATTCCTTTTGAGTTTTCACATCAGCATTAGCTGATGGTCTATCATTGGAGTCTGAGTGACAGCAAGTCTCCTCAGGTCTCTAGGACTCTTCTGAGTATTCTGGCAGATTGCAGCAATGCAGTGTTCTGAATGGTTTCAATCCTTCCTCTGATTTCCAAACTTTCCAAACCCTTTTCTAATCCTTTTGGGACTGTTCCAAGTGCACCAAATACAATTGGTATCATTTTTACTTTCATATTCCATAACTTTTTCAGTTCTCTGACAAGATCCAGATATTTGTCCATTTTTTAATTTTCCTTTAGCTTCACCCTGTGATCTGCTGGCACTGCAAAATCCACCAGTTGACAAGTTCTTTCTTTTTTGTTTATCAACACTAGATCTGGTCTTCTTGCTGGGATAAGGTGATCTGTTTTTATTTCAAAATCCCAGAGAATTTTATGCGTTTCGTTCTCAAGAACAGATTCTGGTTTATGCAAACCACTCCAGTAGAAGGAAAACTTTAAATTCTAACCAGCTTTAAAATGACCTTGTGTCATATCCTGCCAATGACGAATCGATTGAGTCTATACATACTTTAAAATAATTATTATTATCATCATCATCATCATCATCCTTATTATTATTATTATTATTATTATTATTATTACTAGTACAAAATAAAAAACACTCTCCGGGCGATGTAAAAATAGATTTTTGAAACATATTGCCTGAGGGGTGGGAGTTAAAAATCCAATGTCAGCGAGTTTGTACCCTAAGTAAGTAAAATCATCAAATTTATTAAAGGATTAAAAAATAAAACAATTTGAAATGTAAACTTTAAATATGTATTAAAATAAAACAAACTATATATAGATATATAATACCAGTCATGTATTTATTAAAACTTGTTTTAAAAGACAATGAGGACTGTCTCATGTTGCATGTTCAAATTTTGAGTGTATTTATTCTATGTTATGACGATTTTGGGTAATGTGACGTAAGCAGTGACGTAATTTTTGTTACAGACAAAAACCGGAAGCGAATCTTAATAGATTATTATTATTGCTACCATGGTTTCTATCACACTGATTACATCAGGACCCTACCCTATACTTAACTAAGCCGATATCATTACTTAGTTTAACTAAGGAATGACAACGACTTAGTTAAGTATAATGTAGGGTCCTGATGATATATATATGCATCAGCTACTCATGAGGGCTAAATGCTGCACACAAGGTTGAGGTTAATGTGGGGTCCCTCATGAATATGTTTGGCTAGGGACAAACATAACTCATCTCTGTCGTTACTTCTCTTTAGTGCACATCATGCATAAGAAATGAAAGTGCGATGGGGAGGTACAGCCCGAGAGGATGTCTCCCCCTGTCACTACTAAATCGAAACTGAGCTTTATACTCATTATTTCTCGGGTCACCGAGGACCGGGGGGGGTCGTGCCATCAGGACAAGGGAAGTAAAAGTAAGTATCTATTTATTTTCTTATGCTTCTAAAATTAGGATTACGTGATTTAGTATCTGAGTTTTCTCAGACAATTGTAAAGTTGTGAAAATACAGATTGAAAAAATAAAATATTCAAATGTCCGACTCCGAAAATAACAAAGTCGATAAATCAAAGAATGATTGAAAAACGGTGTTATATCCCAAGATGTTAAGAATAAAAAGAAATATAACAAAACAGTTGAATATATTTTTTTTAAATCCAACAATATTCATTTTGGAAAATGTTTATCTTTTGTACCACGAAGCAAAAGTTTTTTTTTTCCGTCTCCAGTTTTATAATGGAATTTCGTTATATTGTTTGCGATGTTATCCATAGAATTTGTATGAAAATTCTTCCCTTCTTGTAGCGCCCTGTAAGTGGGGCATTAGAATACACTCACTGCACCTCTGCAGTGGGATAAGACTCCCCCAATGGGACCACCTGTTGGCCTTGGGTGGCGACCCGTGATGCTTAAGGATGGAACCCAGGTTGCTGAACTGTCCATGACATGCAACACTCCACTTAGAGTAGACGGCGGGTCGAATCAATCGCTGGTCACATCAAGCCCTAGCACCTATATGATTGCTCCACACTATTTCCCTTTTAGGCAAGCTCCAATCCTTTTTAGCATACACGTGCTAGAAGGCGGTAGCTGAGGCTCTTCGTGTCCTGGGTATGACGTTAAACTCACTGATGGTGAGGTTCCAGTTATGGAGGTCTGGGGAATGTGGAGTACCCCTTCATAACCATTTCTCCCCGGTCCACTCTGACTCGGAGTGGTAGTACCTGTCAGCGTCCCATCTATGGGTTAAATAAAACAAGGTGTTTATAAAAAAAAATTGAGTATCCATTAAGAATGAATTTATTTCAAAACTTTGTCGGCATTAAATGACCCACTGAGGTTAGTATTCCGTAAAACAAAACAAACAAAACAAAAACTTCTTGTAGAATTTCCAGTTAGTGATTGAACTGTTGAGTTATCATTGTCAACATCTGTGACTTTTTGGAATTGTTTCTGTGACTTTTCAAAAAGTTGTTGCTGTTGATTCAATATCGTTTTCAGAATGTCTGAAGATATCGTAATTTTTTTTGTATGTGTGTGTGAGTTATTTATCTCATCGTTCCAAAAAATTTGTTATATCCCAAGATGTTAGGAATAACAAAATACTTTTAAAAACATTTAAATATATTCTTAAAATATAACAATATTCATTATTTATTTTATCACCGACCAGGATACAGGAGGATGGGTTTGGATAAACAACTAACTGTCAACAAGTTGTGTATTCATCAAGCAGCCATGTTGTTGTCTCATACTACACTTTTTTCTGTGAAGAGCCAAACCTTCGTTAGGGGAGAGTTATCTCCCCTAACAAACAGAGACTTGTAAAAACCAATATTTGATATCCTAAATTGGGAAGACTAGCAATAATATCCCAGTATTTAAGTTTTACTGTAATTAAATATATTAAATTAGAAAAACTAAGGAAATTAGATAAAAATAAATACAAAAAATACACTTATTTTTATTATATTTTAATTGGTTTCTATATAAAATCATTCATAGGATTGATTTTAATACGTTGGAGAAGAAAACAATAATATTAATGATTAATAACACCTAGTAATTATTCATTAAA
>CM042168.1:6376584-6389084 GCA_023376005.1 Doryteuthis pealeii
ATGGCGGAAATGAGAGGAAGAAAGAAGTGAGGAAAATTGAAGATAGGCAACAGGAAGGATGGAAGGAAGGGAGGAAGGAAGGAGGGAGGGAGGAAGGAAAGAAGGAGAGAGAGGAGGGGGAAATAAAGAAAGAAATAGTAAATAAAGAAGAGAGAGTGGAAAAAAGAGGAAATAAGAAAGAAAAGCGGGCGATAGGCAGGAGGAAGCGTAGAAAGAAAGAAGAAAGAAAGAAAGAAAGAAAGAAGAAAGAAAAAAAAGAAAGAAAGAAAGAAAAAAGAAAAGAAAAAGAAGAAAGAAAGAAAAAAGAGAAAGGAAAAAGAAGAAAAGAAAGAAAAGAAGAAGAAGAAAGAAGAAAAAGAAAAGAAAGAAAGAAAGAAAGAAAGAAAGAAAGAAAGAATAAGAAAGAAAGAAGAGAAAGAAAAGAAAGAAGAAAGAAAGAAAAAAAGAAAGAAGAGAAGAAAGAAAGAAAAAGAAAGAAAGAAAAAAAGAAAAAGAAGAAAGAAGAAAGAAAGAAAAAGAAAGAAAGAAAAAAGAAAAAAGAAAGAAAGAAAGAAAAAGAAAGAAAAGAGAGAAGAAAGAAAGAAAGGAAAAAAGAAAAAGAAAGAAATAAATAAGAGAAAGAAAGAAAGAAAGGAAGGAAGAAAGAAAAGAAAGAAGAATAAAAGAAAAAAGAAAGAAGAAAGAAAGAAAGAAAGAAAGAAAAAGAAAAGAAAGAAAGAAAGAAAGAAGAAAGAAAAAGAAAGAAAGAAAGAAAGAGAAAGAAAGAAAGAAGAAAGGAAATAAAGAGAAAGAAAGGAAGAAAGAAAGAAAGAAAGAAAGAAAGAAAAAGAAAAAGAAAGAGAAAGAAAGAAAGTGAAATGTCGTTCAAGTTTAAGTTCTTATTCTGTTTTACTTTCTTTTTTTTACTTTTTTTAAATTTTTTGAAAATGGATTTTTTAAAATTAGAATAGGCGCTCTTCGAACGACCTACAATAGACATGGAAAATAGACAGTGGGGAACTGGATATCAGAGGAAGAACTGAGACTATTTAGACCACAGCACTACCAAATCCGCTTGAATACTTAAAAGAGTCCTGGAGGCCAGAGTAGAATTGTTATCATTCAGCCTCCAGTGAAAAAAACAAAGGACAAGAAAACTTTTAACAATACACAAGGCATTAAAATTCGAGAGACTACATAAACTGAATATATGTCCCAAGAAAAAAAAAGACGAAGGGGTCTCGCTAACATTGAAGAGGGTGTAGTTACCACAATCCGAGCACTTGAAGAATACACTAATAAAAGTATGGAAAGGCTAATTGCAGCAGCCAAAGAAACAAGGGGAGGTTACTCTCATTTATGTAGCTAATGTTCAGATTACCGAGATAACGATTGCAGGATTGTATTTCTACATTGTGTTTATTTTCTTTATTTTTCAAAGGATTCTTGTCCTTATTTTTATAGTTAAATAAGACAAATGTTGTGATCTGTGGGGTCTCTCTCTCTCTCTCTCTCTCTCTCTCTCTCTCGCTCTCTCTCTCTCTCTCTCTCTCTCTCTCTCTTTCATTCTCTCTCTCTCTGTCTCTCTGTCTCTCTCTCTCTCTCTCTCTCTTTCATTCTCTCTTTCTCACTCTGTCTCTCTGTCTCTCTCTCACTCACTCTGTCTCTCTTTCACCTCTCTCTCTTTCATTCTCTCTCTCACTCTGTCTCTCTGTCTCTCTCTCTCTCTCTCTCTCTCTCTCTTTCATTTCTCTCTTCTCACTCTGTCTCTCTGTCTCTCTCTCTCTCACTCACTCTGTCTCTCTTTCACTCTCTCTCTCTCTCACTCATTCTGTCTCTCTCTCACTCACTCACTTTGTCTCTATGCTCTCTCTCTCTCTGTCTCTCTCTCTCTCTTCTCTGTCTGTCGTCTCTGTCTCTGTCTGTCTGTCTCTCTCTCTCTCTCTCTCTCTCTGTCTTCTCTCACTCTGTTTCTCTTTCATTCCTCTCTCTCACTCACTCACTCTCTCTGTCTCTCTTTCACTCTCTCTCCTCCACTCCACTCATTCTCTCTCTCTCTCTCTCTCTCTCTCTCTCTCTCTCTCTTCTCTCTCTCTCTCTCTCTACCCACAAAGGTTTTGCGCTTTGCTATTTTGACACGTTAATTAGCACTAACATTTTTTTTGCTAGTATATGATATTGCCTGATATTGCATGATATTGATACATTAATAACAAAATCTTTAGGTTATTATCACTTTAGGTCAACAATTTCAATTCATTCATGTAGAAGTGATTAATGAATCATAGATATATGATATCTACACCCGGGATCAATTAATTCATTTGATACGGATATCAATACAATGGGAAACACGAAAGAGGCGATCAAGCTTTCCTTGAAATATTCCAATGTTGAACTCTCACTGTACACAGTTTTTCTAGTTCTTTTTTTCATTTTAGCAAATACCTTCATATCATCCATCTACATATATTTATTTTCATGTGATTTTGTGAATAATAATAATAATAATAATAATAATAATAATAATAATAATAATAATAATAATAAAATCCTCTGGGACTTTGAAATAAAAACGGATCACCTTACCCCAGCAAGAAGACCAGACCTAGTGCTGATTAACAAAAAAAGAAAGAACTTGTAAACTGGTGGATTTTGCAGTTCCAGCAGATCACAGGGTGAAGCTGAAGGTAAATGAAAAAATGGACAAATACCTGGACCTTGCCAGAGAACTGAAAAACTTATGGAATATGAAAGTGAAAGTATACCAATTGTGGTTGGTGCACTTGGAACGGTCTAGGATTGGACAAGGGATTGGAAAATCTGGACATCAGAGGAAAGATTGAGACCATTCAGAACACTGCACTGCTGCAATCTGCCGAATACTTAGAAGAGTCCTGGAGACTTGCTGTCACTCAGTCTCCAGTGAAAGAATATCAGCTAACGCTGATGTGAAAACTCAAAAGGAGTGAATAATAATAATAATAATAATAATAATAATAATAATAATAATAATAATAATAATAAACAGAACCTCTTGTAATTGCAGCACAAGACAACGCCATAAGGACAAATTACATAAAAGCAAAAATAGATAAGACACAACAGAATAGCAAGTGTAGAATGTGTTGGTAAAAGACGAAACTGTCAATCACATAATAAGCGAATGCAGTAAACTCGCACAAAGAGAGTACATGACTAGACACGACTGGGTGGGAAAGGGGATCCACTAGGAACTGTGCAAGAAATTCAATTGTCACCATTTAATTAAATGGTATATGTGCAAGCCTGAATCTGTGCTGGAGAATGAGACGCAAAAAATTCTCTGGGACTTGAGGTACAGACGGATCACCAAATGCCAGCCAGTAGACCAGACCTGATGTTGATCAATTAGAAGAAGAAAACTGGTCATCTCAGTGATCGGCTGGGATAGCAACCGGACGATTACCGGCGAGTGTGACAAACTTTAATGGAGTGAAAATAATAATAATATTAATAACTATTTATCATTATTATTATTATTATTATTATTATTATTATTATTATTATTATTATTTAATTAATTAATAATGATAATGATAGGAACAAATATTTTTGATAAAAATCTTGATATCATCCATGAAGGTGTTTATAATTATTCGAGTTTTTCACACCTGCCATAGCCGGTAGTTCACTAGAGGCTAAGTGACACCAAGCCTTCTCAGGTCTCCAGGACTCTTCTGAGTATTCTAGCCGATCTTGACAATGCTGTAGTTTGGATGGTCTCGATTCTTCCTCTGATTTCCAATTCAACTAAATTCTTTTCCAGGTGTATTATTATTATTATTATTATTATTATTATTATTATTATTATTATTATTATTTCACTCCTTTTAAGTTTTTCACATCAGCATTAGCTGATGGTATTTCACTGGAGTCTGAGTGACAACAAGTCTCCTCAGGTCTCCAGGACTCTTCCGAGTATTTTAGCCGATGCAGAAGTGCAGTAGTCTGAATGGTCTCAATTCTTCCTCTGATTTCTACATTATTATTATTATTATTTTCACCTCTTTTGAGTTTTTCACATCAGCATTAGCTGATGGTATTTCACTGGAGTCTGAGTGACAGCAAGTCTCCTCGTGTCTCCGGGACTCTTCTGAGTATTCTTGCCGATTGCAGCAATACAGTTATTATTATTATTATTATTATTATTATTATTATTATTATTATTCAATTAATCCTGATTCTAAAACAAATGTGAATTTGTTGGCGCAAAGGAATTTCTCTGAGGTAACATTACGTTAAAAGAAAATACAAAAAGACTCTGAAAGTCATGAATGGATTTTGGAAATGTTAAAGTAAACAGACCTTCAGTACATTGTTGGTTGTGGTCGGTAAAGGAGAGGGGGTGGGGGTAACACCTGCTAAAAGAAGAGAAGAAAAAAGAGGGGGAGGGGGTTATTGAATAAATGCACTGAGTAAATCGATGAAAGAATGATGCGCGTTTGTTTCATTCAAAGAATCTTCAGAAAAAGAGGAAGAGAAATTCTTTATTCCGATTTGCTTCTCGTGACAAAATGGACACAGACAATACAAATACAATGGAGTTAATTGAAGTTCTCTACAAAGCCTACAAAAATCAAGTGGGGTCTGCACCTATTAACACACTCTATGTCCTTTTATTATTTTGCTGGAGTATTCGTGATAGAAGTGGGAAGACTGTCTATTAGTGCCGTTAGAATATGCTTCTAATAACAGGGTTACAATTTCAATTTCAGTCAAATATTTTGTCGGGAAAAGCCTAGTTGTGATGCACTCAACCATTAAAGAACAACAATAGTGATACCATTAGTAATCGGAGTACTCGGAACAATACGAATAGAAAAGAGACTGTGGTAGACTAAAAATTCGTGGAAGAATTGAAACCATCCGGAGCATTTTTGAAATTGGCCAGAAGACTAAGAATGGCCTTGTAAAACTGATGATACTTGATGTTAATTGAACATCAAAAATTCTCAGAGTCTTTGAGATGAATACGGATCACCTTATCCCAGCCAGAAGACTAGACCCTTTACTTCTCTCTTTCTTTCTATTAACCTTTCTTTCTTCCTTTCTTATTCCTTCTATGTTCCTATCCACTTCCTTTAATTCCTCCTTATTAAAAAAAACAGTTGGTTTGTTGGTTGGACTTTACGGCATGTCAACTCTTGTTGGGTTATTTTATGCTGAAGACATTTTGTTTTATTCCTTCTTGTTGAGTATTACTTTTTTCAAAGTAGATTTTTAAACGCAATTTTAATACTCATTTTTCTATTTAACCCATAAATGGGACACGAACAGGTACTACCAATCTGGGTACGGATGGACCGGGGAATAATCACGATAAAAGGGTACTCCACATTCCCTAGAGTTCCAGAATTGGAACTTCACCACGAGATGCAGTTTAACGTCATGCCCAGGACATATTACACAGTACTCCGTATACTATTATACATTATATATATTGATATATTATTATTTATTTATTCTCTGCAATGAAATTTTCCGGAGGTCAAGAGACAACAAGTTTTCTATGATTTATTGAGACTCTATGCGGAATTCTAATTTTATGTGGAGGCATAAAAGACTTAACTCTTTGGAGGATTTCTACTTTACTCTTTTTCTTCTCAAGAATTGTGCCACATCGGGATATTTATGTTGCTATGATAAAATTAGAAATCATCAATAACCTAAAATTGGTTGACTTTGATAGAATTTTTGGATTCTTTGGGCCAAAATGCTTTTATAACCCAATTTTTAGTAGTAGGGAAACTCTAGAACTTTTTTTTACTGATAAAAATAGATTACAAAAAGTCGCCATTTTTCGCGACCCCCCTCGAATTTGGAGATTTAAAAATCTATATAACTTCGACAATTTTTGGAATTGGAAGCTTAAATTTTGGGGATTGTTTAACGTCAACATAATCCACACTTGTACAAAATTTCTGGATTTTTTTTCTGGATCATTTGACATAGAATTACCCATAATGGTTATTGACATAAGAAATGGAATCGGTGACCAAGTTCAATCCCTGGACGTGGCTGTTAGCATTTCTCTTTACGTTAATATCTTTGGAAAGTATTTCTCGGAATGTTTGAGATGAGGCTTGATGATTAGTATTATCTGCATTATTCGGACTATTGTCCCCATCTTCATTGTTATCCAATTGGACACATGGCCTACTGGATAAGGTAGTTAGGTTATGACAGTTCTAAGTGAAAGTTATCTCTGGATTCCGGGTTCAATCCTGAGTGACGGCAGTAACATAGAAAAATAATTAACACAACTCCTTCGAAAAGAAGGTTCCCGCGTCTGAAAAGAAGGATCCCGAGTCGGAGAAGGTTCCCGAGCCCGACAAGAAATACCTGAAGAAGGCTGGAGGGCATATCGGCCGAAATGTTGTACAGATAACAATAAAGATGGGGACAATAGTCCGAATAACGCAGATAATACTAATCTTTGGAAAGGCATGAGTCTATCTCCTCTCTCACCAGCTATGGGTAAATAATATGTAAGACTGCATTCTTTTGGTTTTGGTCGGATAGCAAAAGAAAGACTGAATTCAAACCAGCTTTACTCCACTTAAAAATTGACCTTGTGCCACATCCTGTATGTGGTAGAGGGGTTGGGTAAATACATACATTCATCACCAAGTATATGATTTATAAATACATTTTCATGTACTTATTTTCCAACTTACATGTTTCTTGTGATATTTTCATAAATGTGATTGTTAGAGTCGGTTTAGCACAGTCGGTAGAGCGTTCGGCAAGTAACCACAACGTTCTGGGTTCGATACCGGTCCTCGCTAATTCAGCATATGAGTAGCACAGGGATCTGTGCGGCAATCTCCTTGGTCTCGCTCTAGTGAAAAGGGGATAGACTCCCTGTCTGGCTGATACCGACTTTAGGCCACTCTGACGACTGATATTTTATATCTTCACTTAGCAATGTTTATGGGTCGGACGGTTCCTTTTATATTATACCCATTAATAGTAACTGGGGTCTTCTATAGCTGTGGAACATGAAAGAGTCAGTGATACCAATTGCAGTTTGTGCCCTTGGAATACCCACCCACAGGTCTGGAAATGAAACTGGTGGAATTGGAGATCAGAGGAAGAATTGAGACCATCCATACTACAGTTCTATTAAAATGAGATAGAATACTTAGAAGAGTCCTGGAGATTTGTTGTTATTCAGACTTCAGTGAAAAACCACCAGTTAAAACTGATGTGAAAAACTCACATGTAATAATAATAATAATAATAATTTGTCAAAATATTTTCTGTCAGTAAACGAAATTATATTACTACTCAAGTCACAATTCCCTCACTTATTTACGACACATTCTGCACGATTTTATTTTTATTTAAACCTCAATTATTAATAAAATAGTTCTACATTATAAATACTGTTGACCATATCTACAAAATAATAACATGTAATTTATTTATATATACAACAAAATAGCGGTTTACAGTGTGAACGGGAAGGCTAATTTGCATATTGATATCATAAATTCGATTTTAATAAATATGTGCTTAGTATTATTGATTTCTAATTGTTTTGTTTTGTCTTAATGAGTATGAGCAAAAATCTCGGAGATAAATCTTAAAAGAAATCCATTAACAAGAAGAAATAACTGTAATTTTATTTTTGCTTCCTATTTTAACTAAATAGTTAAATTAGGAAAATTTTGGAATGAAAAACGGGAGTGATGGAAGAGTAAGTTTCAGTTGTCCTATTTTTCGATTATACCCTCATTTGTTTCAAGTTTTTTATCTGCTTTCTTATTTAGTTTCTTTAGCTTTTCTAATTTAATATGATATTTTATTACATTAAAACTTAAATACTTGCACTTGGAGGGTGTATATATTTGCTAATAATAACAATAATGTGTCCTTTTCTTTCTTTTTTTCTATTGTTTCATCTTTTTTGTTTCTTCCGTTAATGTCGGACCCCAAAGAAAAAGTAATGGTTAGGGATTTAGTGATGGAATAATAATAATAATAATAATAATAATAATAATAATAAGAAGAAGAAGAAGAAGAAGAAGAAGAAGAAGAAGAAGAACAACAACAACAACAACAACAACAACAACAACGAAGACGACAACAAAAAGAAGGTTTCTTTAAATAAATCTCCCAATTAAGAATATTTGAAAGCGTTTCCGTTTCAAGTTCATGCTTGAATGATTCTACACGGGTTCGGTTGAGAGATTTAAGATGACAAAGTCGATTTGGCTGATTTCACTTGGATTTCTTCTCAAACCCATTTTTTGTTTTTTTTTTTTTTGTACAAGACGGAAAGAAATTGAAAAGAAACAATTGTGAGTTTTTATAAGAATTTGACAATAATTTCAACAATGTGTGTGTATGTGAGTGTGTGTGAATGTGCGTGCGTGCGCACGCGCGTGTGTGTGTGTGTGTGTGTGTGAGTGAGTGAGAGTGTGTGTGTGTGTGTGTGCATAGGAAGTCATCAATAAGGATGAGATTGGACGAAAAAAGAAAAGAAAAACTTCTCCTCAAAAAGTCAACTAAGCAAAATGGATGAAAAGTGCAACTTGAAAAGACATCTAAGAAGAAGAAGAAAAAGAGAAAGAAGAAGATATAGAAAAGGAGGAGGAGGAGGAGGAGGAGGCGGAGGGGGAGTGGGAGATGAACGAGAAAAGACGAGATTTGAATGCATCAACGTATCGAAAAGGCGAGAGGCATCATCACTTGAATCCCAGCGAATACTCGAACGAACGAAAACTTCAAGAAAGAATTGCATGAAACGAAGCTGAGATGAAGAAAGAGAAAAGGAAATTAATAAACAAGTGGATTCCTCATGGGGGAGAGGTACTTCTCAGCAGTCTGCCATTTTCTCTACAAAACCGGAAGTCAATATTTTCCGCGGGCCTGCAATTACGACTAAATGATGAATTCCCAGTCATTGTGTTGGTGATTATTTCGAATTAGAGTCTATGGAAATAAAATGGCGCTTCCAATCAAGAAAGATGGTCGGCCCCAGCAGCGGTAATGGTGAGGGTTGTGGGTTGACGTTTAAGAAGGAGACCGACTTGAAAATATCGAGAATGGTTTGGGGAGGAATTGGTTGAGAAAATTAGGAATTAAAACATACAATAAAAAAATGTCTTGAAGAATAATCTCTTTTTTCGAATCTTATAATTTTGTCTTTTATTTCTCCGTCTTTTTTGTCATCAAAACAATTCAGTAATGTCAATAAAGATTTCTTTTTCTCTTCGTATTCTTTTTTCGTGGGGAGGGCACGGGGCAGGGAGGGGGATTGCTATAAGGAATCTGATTCTTCCTCTTTCCATTAAAGACGGATTTATGGGGAAATATTTTCAGGTTTATAATGTACGAGTCGTTAAATCAGCACTGCCATATTTTCCTGGTTCCTTATTAAAAAAAAAAACGATTCAAAATTTCTTTCCCGCCAAAAATAGCCTCGATTTGATTGCACGCCATTGAACTACCAACCCACACCCCTACTCGAACCCTTTGAGTAAAAATTTGTTTTCTAACATGAAACTCGACTCACTTTGATTTATTAATAATTTTAGCACGGAAATATGTTTAATTCTCATTTGAGTGAAAATTTCAAAAAATATTTTTTCGATTATGAAAGATTTTAGAAATAAATGATATTTGGTGATTGATTGATTGATTTATAGATTTTAACGGCATGTCAATCCATCCAGGGTTATTTTATGCTAAGCGGTAGGTTATGAAGGATTGTCACATTTATTGTTGTATTTTTCAATGATTTTTCTTGATTTTGACAGTCGGTTGTTTGGAAATGTTTGTTGCTAAGTTTTTTATAAACAAATTTTCTATTTAACCTATAGATGGGATCCTAACAGGTACTACCACTCTGGGTCAGAGTGGACCTGGGAACAATTGTGATGAAGGGGTGCTCCACATTCCCCAAACCTGCAGAACTGGAACCTCGACATCAGATAGAGTTTAACGTCATACCTAGGAAGACCCTCAACCATTGCTTTCTAGCACCCATATGTTAAATAGGGTTGGAGTTGCCACGAGGGCAATAGGGTTGGGGCAATCATATAGGTGCTAGAGCTTGACGTGACCAGCCGATTGATCGGAGGGGGTCTCTCAAACTGCCCGTCTAGCCTAAGGAAGGGTCTAAAAAATGACAATTCTTATTCTTAAAATTGTACATTTTATTTTTGTACTTCGCTGATTATGCGGTCTGTATCTAGATCGAAATTATGAATATCTTCCTTTCTGTGGTTGATAAAAAAAAGTTAGAGTAATTTGTCTGTATTTTTTACATGCGGCTTGATGCGAATAATTTTGATTTTTTTTTAACTGCTGTCTTCATCTTTATTGTGGTATGTATAAACACAACATTTCGGCCGCTGTATCCTCCTGCCTTCTTCAGGTCTTCCATGTGTATCACGCTGGATCATTATTATACTGGAATACACAGGGAACACCTGAACAATCCCGGAGGATGCAGCGGCTGAAACGTTGTATTTATACATACCACAATAATCATGAGGACAACAGTCCGAAAAATCAAAGTTAAAGTTGTCGTCCTTCTTTAATTTCGTGTGATATTTTGAAATTTCTCTCATACATCTTTGTTGGATATTTTATAAGATATTTCATATACACATTCTTTAAAGTTGGATTCGTTATTTGTTTTTGTTTTGTTTGTTTGTTTTTTTTATTTTTATTTTTTTTTTTTTTTTTTAGGGCAGAGATAACCATATCGTCTTGGAGATGCTGGTTAAGATAGGAATACAAAGATGGCGTTACCGACTTTGTCGATAGGATTAACTGTCTAGACATTTCATTTTTTTTATTTTTTATAATTCTATTTTCTTTCTTTTTCTGCATCCGTGCATGTGTGAGCGAAAGCGCACGCGTACATATGTGTGTGCATGTGTATGTGCGCATATGAGTATGTATGAGTGTAGACGCATGTGCGTGTGTGTGTGTGTGTGTGTGTGTGTGTGTGTGTGTTTCAGCAAATCTTAATCTCGGTTAAGATATGTTTGAAATAAAAATCAGTCTTTAAAATCTTTATCACCAAGAGAAAAATGAACACGACGAACCAAGTTCAAATCCTGGACAAATCCGTTTGTGTTTCACTTCGTGTTAATGCCCTTAGGAAAAGCACGAATCCACCTTTTCATGCACCAACTGTGGATTAATAGTAGAACAGACTCGGTTATTTCGCTTTGGTACGGCAACATGTCATGGAGAAGGAAATCTCTGAATTAGAACCAACCCTACTGCACATAAAAATTGACAATGTGTTGCATCCTGTTTATAGTGGAAATAATTTAAAAACAATTCATCTGCCCTTCTGTTCTCACACAAGCTTCATTGATAAGACTGCCACGCACAACCGGTTCACCCAGCTAAGAACAATAATTCGATATTTATCTTAACCACTCACCAGGTCAGGATGTGACACAAGGTTTTTGGGGTTTTTTTTAAGTGGAAAGCAACGCACAAACCGAAACTCATGCAATGGCTTGTCAGAAAAATGCGTTGATCTCGTCGGCATTCTCCTTTCGAGGTGGCTGAAGCACCGGGCAATAAACCCAGCCCTGTCTCTTTAAATCCAGGGGCAGTTGCTGCCTGAGTGGACAGCCCCCTGGGATCACGTGGTTAATTTGGCCGGTGCCAGCTAAACTCTACTAATAACAGTAATTCCCCCACCCCGAGAAAAACGGCTTCGGCTTTTATGCCTCCTCACCACTCCAACGAAGAGGAGTGACAGGACACTTACCAGGAGTCACCAGTCACAACCTTGAGGTTGTGAGTTCAAACTGTAACCTCGCAAGGTAATTCCCTTTAACTCTTGCTACAGAGGGGTTGGGTAAATACAAACAATATATATATAATATATATATATATATATATATATATATATATATATGCCCACCCTTCTGCACGAACAGGATGCAACACAAGGTCAATTTATTAAGCGTTTAATAGGTTTGAATTCAGAGTTTTCTTTCTCCTAGACTGGTTACCTAGCCAAGGTTAAAGAGCTCAGTCGGCCCTGCTATTTACCCATAGCTCGAGGGAGAATTGGCTGGAGGGGGAATTGGATTCATACCTTTCCTAATGGTATTAGTGCCATGTGAAATGTAAACAGCTTTGTATAGGATTTGAACTCAGGTTGACGAGTCCTTTTCCTACGACTCTAACCATTACACCACGGGCGTCTAATACCAGCGTTACAACTTTCAATTGTACTTAGTTACCAAGATTTTTTTTTCTTTAACAATATTTATTTTAAAAATCTTTTTGTGATGAGAAATAAAAACATTTTGTCAATTTAATGCTCAACAAATTTTACTGAAAAAGAGGACATTTTTCTTTCGTGATAAAAACTAAAATATTTTTTCAAGCAAAAGAAAAAAAAGAAGGAAAATAAATCAAAATAAGAAATGAACTTTTAAATCCACTTTTAATTTAGACTAATCATCGAATGCGGTGGCCAAGAAAATACA
>CM042168.1:6394084-6401584 GCA_023376005.1 Doryteuthis pealeii
TATGTAGCTTATCTTGGAGATTGCTTGTCTCCTAATTTATGTAGCTCATCTTGGAGATTGCCTAGTCATCCTAATTTATGTAGCTCATCTTGGAGATTGCCTGTTCTTAATTTATGTGCTCATCTTGAGATTGCCTCTTTCTATTTATGTAGCTCATTGGAGATTGCCTGTCTCCTAATTTATGTAGCTCATCTTGAGATTGCCTTTCTCCTAATTTATGTAGCTCATCTTGGAGATTGCCTTTCTCTAATTTATTAGCTCATCTTGGAGATTGCTTGTCTCTTAATTTAATGTAGCTCATCTTGGAGATTGCCTCTTTCCTATTTATGTAGCTCATCTTGGAGATTGCCTGTTTTTTTAAATTTATGTAGCTCAAGTTGGTAGATTGGCCTGTCTCCTAATTTATGTAGCTCATTTGGAGATTGCTGTTTCCTAATTTATGTAGCTCATCTTGGGAGATTGCTGCTCTAATTTATGTAGCTCATCTTGAGATGCCTCTTTCCTAATTATGTAGCTCATCTTGGAGATTGCCTTTCTCCTAATTTATGTAGCTCATTCTTGGGAGATTGCCTGTCTTTCCTAATTTATGTAGCTCATCTTGGAGATTGCCTGTTTTTTAATTTATGTAGCTTCACTTGGAGATTGGCTGTCTCTTATTTTATGTAGCTCATCTTGGAGATTTTGCCTCTTTCTAATTTAATGTAGCTCATCTTGAGATTGCCTGTTTCCTATTTATGTAGCTTCATCTTGGAGATTGCCTCTTTCCTAATTTATGTAGCTCATCTTGGAGATCTGCTTGTTCTCCTAATTTATTAGTCTCTTTGAGATTGCCTGTTCTCTAATTTATGTAGCTCATCTTGGAGATTGCCTGTTTTTTAATTTATGTAGCTCACTTGGAGATTGCCTGTCTCCTAATTTATGTAGCTTCATCTTGAGATGCCTGTTCTTAATTTATGTAGCTCATCTTCAGATTGCCTGTCTCCTAATTTATGTAGCTCATCTTGGAGATTGCCTGTTCTTAATTTATGTAGCTCATCTTGGAGATTGCTCTGTTCTCCTAATTTATGTAGCTCATCTTGGAGATTGTTGTCTCCTATATTATGTAGCTCATCTTGGAGATTGCCTGTCTCCTAATTTATGTAGCTCATCTTGGAGATTGCCTGTTTTCCTAATTTATGTAGCTCATCTTGGGATTGCCTGTCTCCTAATTTATGTAGCTCATCTTGTGATTGCCTGTTCCTCATTTATTGTAGCTCATCACGCTGGAGATTGCCTGTTTCTAATTTATGTAGTCATCTTGGAGATTGCCTGTCTCCTAATTTTGTATGCTCACCTTTGAGAATTGCCTGTCTCTTAATTTATGTAGCTCATTTGTAGATTGCTTGTCTCCTAATTTATGTAGCTCATCTTGAGATTGCCTGTCTCTTATTTATGTAGCTCATCTGGTAGATTGCCTGTCTCTCTAATTTATGTAGCTCATCTTGTAGATTGCCTGTCTCCTATTTTATGTAGCTCATGCTGGAGATTGCCTCTTTCCTAATTATTGTAGCTCATCTTGGAGATTGCTGTCTCCTAATTTATGTAGTCACTTGGAGATTGCCTGTTCTTAATTTATGTAGCTATCTTGGAGATTGTTTCTAATTTATGTAGCTCATCTTGAGTTTTGTTTATTATTATGTAGGATTGTTAGTTTTAGTTTACTATTTATGTAGTATCTTAGAGATTGCCTGTTTCCTAATGTGTAGCAACCTTGGAGATTGCCTCTTTCCTAATTTATGTAGCTCATCTTGGAGATTGCTCTGTCTCCTAATTTATGTAGCTCATCTTTGAGATTGCCTGTTCTTAATTTATGAGCTCATTGGAGATTGCTGTGTCTCCTAATTTATGTAGCTCATCTTGGAGATTGCCTGTTCCTAATTTATGTAGCTCATCTTGGAGATTGCTTGCTCTCTAATTTATGTAGCTCATGCTTGGAGATTGGCTCTTCTAATTTATGTAGCTCATGTTGGAGATTGCCTGTCTCCTAATTTATGTAGCTCATCTTGGAGATTGCCTCTTTCCTAATTTATGTAGCTCATCTTGGAGATTGCTTGTCTCCTAATTTATGTAGCTCATCTGGAGATTGCCTGTTTCTTAATTTATGTAGCTCATTGGAGATTGCCTGTCTCCTAATTTATGTAGCTCATCTTGGAGATTGCTCTTTCCTAATTTATGTAGCTCATCTTGGAGATTGCTCTGTTCCTAATTTATGTAGCTCATCTTGGAGATTCTCTTTCCTAATTTTGTAGCTCATCTTGGAGATTGCTTGTTCCTAATTTTATGTAGCTCATCTGGAGATTGCCTGCCTCCTAATTTATGTAGCTCATTTGTAGATTGCCTGTCTCTTAATTTATGTAGCTCATCTTGGAGATTGCCTGTCTCCTAATTTATGTAGCTCATCTTGGAGATTGCCTGTTCCTAATTTATGTAGCTCATCTTGGAGATTGCCTGTGCTCCTAATTTATGTAGCTCATCTTGTAGATTGCCTGTCTCTTAATTTATGTAGCTCATCTTGTAGATTGCTTGTCTCCTATTTATGTAGCTCATCTTGGAGATTGCCTGTTTCTTAATTTATGTAGCTCATTGGAGATTGCCTGTCTCCTAATTTATGTAGCTCATCTTGGAGATTGCCTGTCTTTCCTAATTTAATGTAGCTCATCTGGAGATTGCTTTGTCTCCTAATTTATGTAGCTCATCTTGGAGATTGCCTCTTTCCTAATTTATGTAGCTCATCTTGGAGATTGCTGTCTCCTAATTTATGTAGCTCATCTTGTAGATTGCCTGTCTCTCTGAATTTTATGTAGCTCATCTTGAGATTGCCTGTCTCCTATTTATGTAGCTCATCTGGAGATTGCTGTTCTCCTAATTTATGTAGCCATCTTGGAGATTGCTGTTCTCCTAATTTATGTAGCTCACTTTGGAGATTGCTGTTTCTTATTATGTAGCTCATCTTGTAGATTGCCTGTCTCCTAATTTATGTAGCTCACTTTGTAGATTGCCTGTCTCCTAATTTATGTAGCTCATCTTGAGATTGCCTGTCTCCTATTTTATAGCTCATCTTTGGAGATTGCCTGTTTCCTAATTTATGTAACTCACCTTGGAGATTCCTGTCTCTTAATTTGTGTAAGCTTATGCTTGGAGATTGCCTCTCTCCTAATTATGTAGCTCATCTTGTAGATTTCCTGTCTTCTAATTTATGTAGCTCTCATGTGAAGATTGCCTGTTTCTAATTATGTAGTCATCTTGAGATTGCCTGTTTCCTAATTTGTAGCTCATCTTGGAGATTGCCTTTCCTAATTATGTAGTCATCTGGAGATTGCTTGTCTCTAATTTATGTAGCCCCATGTGGAGATTGCCTGTTTCTATTTTATGTAGCTCAGTTGGAGATTGCCTGTTCTCCTAATTTATGTAGCTCATCTGGAGATTGCTCTTTCCGTAATTTTTTATGTAGCTCATCTTGGAGATTGCTGTCTCCTATTTATGTAGCTCATCTTGGAGATTGCCTCTTCCTAATTTATGTAGCTCATCTTGGAGATTGCTGTTCCTAATTTATGTAGCTCATCTGGAGATTGCCTGTCCTCCTAATTTATGTAGCTCATCTTGAGATTGCCTGTCTCTAATTTATGTAGCTCATCTTGTAGATTGCCTGTCTCCTATTTATGTAGCTCATCTGGAGATTGCTTGTTTCCTAATTTATGTAGCTCATCTTGGAGAATTGCCTGTCTCCTAATTTATGTAGCTCACTTGGAGATTGCCTGTTTCTTAATTTTGTAGTCATCTGTAGATTGCCTGTTCTTTTTGTAGCTCATCTTGTTAGAGCCTGTGTCTTAATTTATGTAGCTCATTTTGGAGATTGCCCTGTCTCCTAATTTAAGAGACAGGCAATCTACAAGATTGATAACATACTAAAGAAAGCGGCAATTCCAAGGTGGAGCTACATAAATTAGGAGACAGGGCCAATTCTACAAGATGAGTACATAAATTAGGAAACCGCAATCTCCAGCATGAGCTCATAATGAGGAGACAAGCATCTACAAGATGAGCTAACTATAAATTAAGAGACAGGCAATCTTACAAGATGAGCTACATAATTTAGGAGACTAGGCATCTCCAGCTGAGCTACATAAATTAGCGAAACGGCATCTCCAAGATGCAGCTACATAAATTAGGAAAGGCAATTCCAGAGATGAGCTACATAATTAGAGACAAGCAATCTTTCCAAGTGAGCTACATAATTGGAATGAGGCAATCTCATGATGACTACATAAATTAGGAGAACAGGCAATCTCCAACTTGAGCTAATAAATTAGACAGGCAATCTCCAGCATGGCTACTAAATAGGAGATCAAGCAATCTCCAGCATGAGCTAATATTAGGAACAGAGGCAATCTTCCAAGATGAGCTACAAATTAGGAACAGGCAATCTNGGGGAGGAGAGAATAGAAATTGCCGTCTTTTAACTAATTTAATGAGTAGCTCATCTTGGAGATTGCCTGTCTCCTATTTTATGTAGCTCATGTTGGAGAATTGGCCTGTCTCCTAATTTTAGTAGCTCAACTTGGGAGATTGCTTGTCTCCTAATTCATTAGCTCATCTTGAGATTGCCTGTCTCCTATTTATGTAGCTCATCTTGGAGATTTTGCCTGCTCCTCATTTATGTAGCTCATGCTTGGAGATTTGCCTGTTTCTTAATTTATGTAGCTCATGTTGGAGATTGCCTGTCTCCTAATTTATGTAGCTCATCTTTGGAGATGGCCTGTCTCTATTTATTGTAGCTCATCTTCGAGATTGCCTGTCTCCTAATTTTCTGTAGCTCATGTTGGAGATTGCCTGTTTCCTAATTTATGTAGCTCACTTGGAGATCACCTGTCTCTTAATTTATGCAGCTCATCTTGTAGATTGCCTGTCTCCTAATTTATGTACTCATGTTGGAGAATTGCCTCTTTCCTAAGTATGTAGTTCATCTTGGAGATTGCCTGTCTCTTAATTTATGTAGCTCATATTGAGATTGCCTGTTTCCTAATTTATGTAGCTCATGCTGGAGATTGCCTGTTTCTTTAATTAATGTGCTCAAGTTGGAGATTGCCTGTCTCCTAATTTTGTAGCTCATCTTGGAGATTGCCCTGTCTCCTAATTTATGTAGCTCATCTTGGAGATGCCTCTTTCCTAATTTATGTAGCTCATCTTGGAGATTGCTTCTCCTAATTTATGTAGCTCATCTGGAGATTGCCTGTTTCTTCTCAATTTATGTGCTCATCCTGTAGATTGCCTGTCTCTTAATTATGTAGCTCATCTTGAGATTGCCTGTCTCCTAATTTATGTAGCTCATCTTGAGATTGCCGTCTCTTAATTTATGTTAGCTCATCTTGTAGTTTGCCTGTCTCCTAATTTAGTAGCTCATCTGAGATTGCCTGTCTTCTAATTTATGTAGCTCATCTTGGAGATTGCTTGTCTCCTAATTTATGTAGCTCATCTTGAGATTGCCTGTTTCTAATTTATGTAGCCATCTTGGAGATTGCCTTTTCCTAATTTATGTAGCTATCTTGGAGATTGCCTGTCTCCTAAATTTTATGTAGCTCATCTTGGAGATTGCCTGTTCTTAATTTATGTAGCCATTTGGAGATTGCCTGTTCCTATTTATGTAGCTCATCTTGAGATTGCCTGTCTCCTAATTTATGTAGCTCATCTTGGAGTTTGCCTGTCTCCTAATTATGTAGCTCATCTTGTAGATTGCCTGTCTCCTAATTTATGTAGCTCATCTGTATTGCCGTCTCTATTTATTTAGCCCTGTTGGAGATTGCCTGTCTCCTATTTATGTAGCTCATCTTGTAGATTGCCTGTCTCTATTTATGTAGCTCATCTTGTAGTTGCCTGTTCCTCATATTAGTAAGCTCATCTTGTAGATTGCCTGTCTCTATTTATGTAGCTCATCTTGGAGATTGCTGTCTCCTAATTTATGTAGCTCATCTTGAGATTGCCTGTCTCTAATTTATGTATCTCATCTTGAGATTGCCTGTTTTTTAATTATGTAGCCCATCTTGGAGATTGCCTTTCCTAATTTATGTAGCTCATCTTGGAGATTGCCTGTCTCCTAATTTATGTAGCTCATCTTGGAGATTGCGTTGTTTCTTAATTTATGTAGCTCTGTTGGAGATTGCCTGTCTCCTATTTATGTAGCTCATCTTGGAGATTGCCTGTCTCCTAATTTATGTAGCTCATCTTGGAGATTGCCTGTCTCTAATTATGTAGCTCATCTTGGAGATTGCCTGTCTCCTAATTTATGTAGCTCATTTGGAGATTGCCCGTCTCTATTTATGTAGCTCATGTTGGAGATTGCCTGCTCCTATTTATGTAGCTCATTGGAGATTGCCTTTCTCCTAATTTATGTAGCTCACCTTGGAGATCCTTTTCTCTTATTTATTGTAGCTCATCTGGGAGATTGCCCTCTTCCTAATTTATGTAGCTCATCTTGAGATTGCCTGTCTCTAATTTATGTAGCTCATCTTGAGATTGCCTGTCTCTTAATTTATGTAGCTCATCTTGAGATTGCCTTTCCTCCTAATTTATGTAGCTCATCTTGGAGATTGCCTTCTGTTTCTTAATTTATGTAGCTCATGTTGGAGATTGCTGTCTCCTATTTATGTAGCTCATCTGGAGATTGCCTGTCTCCTAATTTATGTAGCTCATCTTGGAGATTGCCTGTCTCCTAATTCATGTAGCTCATCTTGGAGATTGCCTGTCTCCTAAATTTATGTAGCTCATGTTGGAGATTGCCCGTCTCCTATTTATGTAGCTCATGTTTGGAGATTGCCTGTCTCCTATTTATGTAGCTCATTGGAGATTGCCTGTCTCCTAATTTATGTAGCTCACCTTGGAGATTGCCTGCTCTAATTTATGTAGCTCATCTGGGAGATTGCCTCTTCCTAATTTATGTAGCTCATCTTGAGAATTGCCTGTCTCCTAATTTATGTAGCTCATCTTGTAGATTGCCCTCGCTCTTTAATTTATGTAGCTCATCTGTGAGATTGCCTGTCTCTAATTTATGTAGCTCATCTTGGAGATTGCCTTTCTCCTAATTTATGTAGCTCATCTTGGAGATTGCCGGTTTTCTCTTAATTTATGTAGCTCACTTTGAGATTGCCTGTCTCCTAATTTATGTAGCTCATGTTGGAGATTGCCTGTTTCCTAATTTATGTAGCTCATCTTGGAGATTGCCTGTTTCTAATTTATGTAGCTCATGTTGGAGATTGCCTGTCTCCTGATTTATGTAGCTCATCTGGAGATTGCCTGTCTCCTAATTTATGTAGCTCATCTTGGAGATTGCCTGTCTCCTATTTATGTAGCTCATCTTGGAGATTGCCTGTCTCCTAATTTATGTAGCTCATTTGGAGATTGCCTGTCTCCTAATTCATGTAGCTCTCTGTAGATTGCCTGTCTCCTAATTTATGTAGCTCATCTTGG
>CM042168.1:6406584-6414084 GCA_023376005.1 Doryteuthis pealeii
CCTTGCGACCTTGTGCCACATCCTATCCGTGGCAAACGGGTTTGGTAAATACTGTCATTAAAGCAGAAGTTACAAAGTAAAAAAAAAATGCAGAAAAACTCGCAGTATTTAATGTGTGTGTGTGTGTGTGTGTGTGTGTGTGTGTGTGTGTCGGTGTGTGTGTGTGTGTGTTGGTATTTTCATAAGTATTTGTGAATTTACCCAACCCCTCCGCACGAGTAGGGTGTGACACAAGGTCAGTTTTTAAGCGAAGTTTAACAGGTTTGAATTCAGAATTTTTGTTGCATAATCTATGCGGCTGCATTGATTATTGTCAACCCCCTGTATTTCTGAAGGGATGGCCCTTTTCATATCACGGGTGGGACTTTCCATGGAATATTACAGAAAGCCGGCGAAGTACGTGAAGTCACATGGGACCGAGTTAAGCCATCAGTACCTGCTTGGACGTCCGATGAGAAGCATGGGCCATTATGCACACGCGCGTTGTGTTAGTTAGAAGAAGAATTTTAGTTAAGTAAATCAAAGTTTAAAGAAATAATATGGTGTTCTTGTTTGATGAATGTCTGGGCAAAACGACTGACCAAGAAGAAGGAATGCATCAAAGACGAACAGCCAACAGGAATCTAGAAATAGAATTCAACATGGAGAGAAAGAATAGAAACGACTAGAGATCACCAATGGCCAAAGAAGTAAGTAATGCATATGCATCCCTCTATCTACCTGTGTCTATCTCTCCCCCATCTCCAGTATGTAACATTTTTCCTTCTCCTTAATTGGTTGCTATATTAAGGTTAAAGAACCCAATCTGAACGTATTCTATTCAGCCCATATAAAACATTAGCCATTTTGATATCATTATTGTATCGTAGTTTTCTTCGTCAGATCAACAATGGAGGGGGAGCACCATGTGTTTGAGGCTCTTTTTAAAACATTGCTTTGCTCCGTGTCTTTCTATTCTGGATTGTTGCTCCCTCTGAGCTCTTTCTCTTTAGCTGACTCTCCTCTTGTTAAATCTTGTTAATTGTGAGACTTCCTCCAATAAACACGTTAAGTTGCATCTGTTCACTGTGGTTACCGCTTAATGGCTTGACTAATTTAGAATTTCACATCTTCATCCTAATCCACAGACAGGAGATACTCTCTCTCTCTCTCTCTCTCTCTCTCTCTCTCTCTCTCTCTCTCTCTCTCTCTCTCTATCTATCTATCTATCTATCTATCTCTATCTCTCTCTCTCTCTCTCTCTCTCTCTCTCTCTCTATCTCTCTCTCTATCTATCTATCTATCTATCTCTATCTCTATCTATCTCTATCTATCTATCTATCTATCTATCTATCTCTCACACACACATTCTATCTTTAACACACACTCACGCCCTTTGTCTCACTCTCTCTCTCTCTCTCTCTCTCTCTCTCTCACACACACACACACACACACACACACACACACACACATACATAAAACTCTCTCTCTCTCTCTCTCTCTCTCTCTCTCTCTCTCTCTCTCTCTGATAGTCTGATATAGATAGATAGATAGATAGATAGATGTGTGTATGTGAAAGAGAGAGAGGATGGGGGGATAGAAAAAGAAAGAGAAAGAAAGATATATAGGGTGATTTTACCCGAGGAGAATAAAGTTAAACATTCCCCTCCCTTCCTCCTTTTCGACTCTCTCTCTCTCTCTCTCTCTCTCTCTCTCTCTCTCTCTCTCTCTCTCTCTCTCTCTCTGGTACATTAGGCATAAACATTTTTAAAATCCGTGAAACTCACTTGACCATGTCCTTTCCTTCCCTTTTCCCTTTCTTTCTGCACCCCCCGCGCGAACACCCCCCTCGTGCACCCCGTGCACCACCCACCCCTTTCCTAGAAATCCAAAAGTCAAAAGTTTCCAATCTTTGATTTATGGCGTTTGGCTTTTACGATTCACTGATTTGCTTCGGCTTCTTTCTGCATCCAATGTCGAAATCCCCCCCCCCAAAAATCTCCCCACGAACCCCCCTCGCAACCCCCCCCCCCCGGACGAAAGACACATCAACCAAATTTGACAGACATCGTCAAGAATTGAGTTCAGTCGGATAAACAGAACGCCCAATTCTTGTTGCCATGACAACAGGCATTTTATATCACCATAAAAAAAACATTTAATGATTGCATAGAAGTATAAAATCCAATCTAAAAGTACCCAAAGATGGAACCGGCCAGCCATGTTGGAATCACATATTAACTCCCATCTACACCCCCCAACCCATCCCAACCCTACTGTAATCGGACGCATCATCGGGGCAGCCACCTTGAAGGTTCCGCGCGCACGCGTTCAGTTCATTATCAACCGGAAGCGTTTCCATGGAGACAAACTCATAAACAACACATTTATTTATTGTCGATAAGGTCGAATAGAGATGTGCTTATTCCGTAACTGAACGTATTATTAATTGCCTAAATTTGCTCTCAAAGATAAGCGTCATCATCTAATTGTTACGTGACCCTTGATTAATATGTCTGTCTGTCTGTCTGTCTGTGTGTACCCGTGGGGAAAAAGATAATAATTTGACCCAAAACGAAGAGAATTTCGATGGACGACAAATGAAGTTCTAAATTCTAAAAGCTAAAAATTATGATCACCAAACCTTTTTGTTCTTCTTAGCTCTCAAGCAAAGTCATAGTACTTTAGTATCCTTTCTCTTCTCCCCCCTCTCTCTCTCTCTCTCACTCTCTCTCTCTCTATCTATCTATCTATATATATATATATATATATATATATATACATATATATGTTCCTCTCTCTCTCTCTTCTCTCTCTCTCTCTCTCTCTCTCTCAATCTATCTACCTATATATTTGTATATGTGTGTGTGTTCTTCCCCCTCTCTCTCTCTCTCTCTCTCGCTCTCTCTCTCTCTCTCTCTCAATCTATCTATCTATATATATATATATATATATATGTTCCCCTTCTCTCTCTTCTTCCCACTCTCTCTCTCCCTCTCTCTCTCTCTCTCTCTCTCTCTCTTCATTCTTTTAGTATTTCTTTTCCCACACTCTTTGTCCTTTTTAGCTTCTCTTTTACCTAAGTTATTTCTTCCTCTCTGTCTCTAATTTTTCTCCTCACATTCATCTTCCTTGTCTTCTTTCTATTTTCCTCTTTCTTTAATTCTCTTCTTCCTTTCTTAAGTTTTAAAAATCGTTAGTATTACTGTTATAAGATAATGAGGGGTCCCAAACAATTATTTTAGTACCACGCAAACATACACATCACAGTTTGTTTTAATGGTGTAACATCCGAGGCATTTCCAGTCAGCAGTGGAGTGAAGCAGGGCTGTGTCCTTGCACCTACACTGTTCGGGATATCCTTCTCCCCGCTCCTCCAGTACGCCTCCAAGGACTGCAGAGCGAGGGTGTCTACATACACACCAGAGCTGACGGCAAGTTGCTCAACATCGCTCGCCTTAGAGCTAAGACCAAAATCACGAAGATCCTCATTCGGGAATTGCTATTCACCAATGACGCAGCCTTAACGTGACACACTGATCACAGCCTGTCACAGCTTGTCAGTCGACTCACACAGGCTTGCAAGGAGTTCGGGCTTACCATAAGTCTAAATAAGACAAAGGTCATGGCACAAGGTGTAGACAACCCTCCAAACATTGTCATCAACGGGCACAGCCTGGGGAACTTCAAGTATCTTGGGTATTGCCAATTCAGTCTCCACCATCGATGACATCAACAGCAGAATCGCGAGAGCGGCGGCAGTCATGGCGAAACTGAGCCAGAGAGTCTGGGACAATGCTAGCCTTTCTGAGAGAACCAAACTGCGCGTCTACAGTGCGTGTGTTCTCAGTACTCTCCTATACAGTAGCGAAGCCTGGATCACGTACTCACGCCACGTGAAGAAACTGGACAGCTTCCACCTCAGATGCCTACGCCGCATTCTACGCATTCGCTGACAGGACAAAATGCCTAACACAGACGTGCTGGAACGAGCAAACATAAACAGCATCCTCGCCATCATCTGCGAGAGACGCCTGTGTTGGCTTGGCCATGTCAGGATAATGTACAAAGGCCGCATCCCCAAAGACCTACTGTATGGTGAACTAGTAGAGGGCATGTGACCGGTAGTGAAACCACGCCTACGCTTTAAAGATGTCTGCAAGAGAGACATGAAGACATGCCACATCGATATAAACACATGGGAGGCTTGTGCAGAAGACTGTATGACCTGGCGCCTCCTCGTCAAACAAGGAACGAAAAGGAGTGAAAAAGAGAGGAAAGAAGCCGCCGCAGAAAAAAAGAGTTAAAAGGAAGGAGAGACAAGAGCATCTCCAGAAAACATCACATTTTGTTTGCAATCACTGTACCAGAGACTGCCATTCAAAAATTGGTCTGTTCAGTCACTCACGTAGCTGTAGATTTTTTTAAAAGTGGACTCTACGCCATCGTCATTAATAGACGGGCGGATGCCAACACAAACAATTATTTTAGTAAGTTGTAACTTACGATTTAGGTTTTAGATTCGGAATGGAAGAGGAAAGAAAGTAAAATAATTTTGAAAAAATATTTGAAAAGATCATCTTTTTGGAATAGAATATTTTTGTAATATAAATGATCCGAGTCAACGGAATTGTGTTCAAATGATAGAAATGGTTAAAATAAGAATAAGCTAAATAATAGCAAATTTTGGCAAAATGCTGACGTGTGCAAAAACGATTAGAATAATTTAATACGTTTAAGAAATTATAAAAGAAGCCAGTTTTGAAAGAATTCAGGGGAGATTGACCCAGAGACGGACAGAGACAAGAGGGAGGACACGAGTGACTCGAGCCTGTAACTTTAACAAAAACCACAAGCTGACTCTCTCTCTCTCTCTCTCTCTCTCTCTCTCTCTCTCTCTCTCTCTCTCTCTCTCTCTCTCTCTCTCTGGTTTGAGCAGTTACTACTAGCGACAATTTTCACAACGATAATAAAGTTGTTGTTTGCCAAGGGATCAAATCTGACTTGTGTTCGATTCTTTCGAAACAAGGTTACCACGAAGAATACAATAGGGCCCAAAGGAAAGGAAAACCATCCCTCTAAAATAAGAGGCTTAACACAACGGACGTTGTTATTCTGAGCCAGCAATGCTACACTGGTAATAATATTGCTATAAAGTATTTTTGCTACAATAATGATTGACAAACTACTGCTTCTCTGACCAGTTTACAAAATCTATATTGACCACAAACATTAATACACTGAATTAATAACGGATTTTACAAGAATAAAACGCTTCAATTGCAAATAGCAATTATTCTTTTCTGTGTATGTTTTCCGCAACCCTTCCCCCTGACAGACTGTATTCCCTGTAGAGAGATAAGACCACCCTCCCCCACAAAAAAATGGGTGGGGGATGGATATGACACTAAACTGTATCTAGTGTTAGCGCTTCAGTTCAGAAGATCTTGAGGAATGTGGAGTACTAATTCATTGCCATTACTCCTAGCTCTACTCTGACCCGGGTCCCATCTATAGATCAAATAGATGTGTTTGAAAATTATTTGTATAGATAGAAATACATATGACCATATGAGGTTAAGTAAACAAACAAATGTATTTATTTTTATATGGCTTTAAGCCGACAATATTTCGAGGATATGTGCTTAATTGAAGTCATACCTAATTCTTGAAAATTAATTAGTTAATAATTAATCGAGAAAATGATTTGTTTAGCCTTACATTTTGAACATATATGCCCGCTTAAATTCATTAATTATTAACTAATTAATTTTCAAAATTAGGTATGACTTCAATTAAGCACATATCCTCAAAAAATATGACCATATGTAAAAAAAATGATAAATGTACAGAAAAAATATAAATTTATAAATGTACAATGTACGCAATTCCCTAACTCCTAATCATAAAATAACCCAAGACGGGTTGACATGCAGTTAAAATCAATTATTCGATCGATTGATCCTTCCGTAATCATCTTGGTGACATCAATTCTCTTATTTGATAGCCCATTGCTCTAACCACAAGACTGACACTGACAAATGCGTGGTTTGAAAATGCTTCAAAACGCAGACAAGGAAGTGGTGGTCAACTGGCTAGAGTTATGAAATTCTTGTCTAGAAATACAATTAAGTGAAAGTGTGATGGGGGGGTACTGTTGTTTTATTTATTTTTATTTTTTTTTGTTTTGTTTTGTTTTGTTTGTTCTTGCTGAGTTTTATTCTTTTAAACAAAACAAACGTTAAATTTTCTGCTGAGAATTAATATATATATATATATATATATATATAAAGTAATCCACAGACACGTGTTTCGAGGTATCACCTCTCATCAGTGTGGTTATACAGTTTAACAGCTACCTCTGGCCGGGTTCGAGACCCGAATGAACTTTTGTTCGCCAAACCTCTTACCCGTGCAACCACAAGCAGCTGTCAAATATAGGAGACTATTTAATCGCTACATTTCTAAGCGGAAATGAAATTCACTAGAGGCGTCAAACTTTGTTTATGTAAACAGAGCGAGGTTTAGCTGTACGCCGAATACGGTGAATTTTGCAATTAAATCCCTTCTAATTAAAGTGCTCAACCAAATTTGGGAGCATCCCCGTGAAAAGTATGTATCAATTAATTGTTCACCCCAGACTGACAGCCGCAGTGGGCCGCAAGGGTAAAAAACTTGGCAGACGAAAATTCTGTCGGGTTTCGATCCCGGCTAGAGGTGGCTGTTAAAAGTCGAGCCGCACTGATGAGAAGTAAACTTCGAAAAACGTGTGTGTGTGTGTGCTTGAAAATCGAGGAAAAAGTGGATCTAACACAACAACTAAATTCAATTGTTGTGTTGTTATATCCACTTTTTCCTCTATTTTTAACCACGTTTTGTTGGGTTTACTCAATCCTTCACTCCTCATATATATATATATATATATATATATATATATATATATATATATATATATATATATATATATACTTCTTATTATCTGTAAACTGTGAAAGACTGAAGTGTTTGAATATGAAAATGGACCTGTGACACTGAATGAAAAGTTTTGTTAACCAAGTCGCAATTCAATATTTGATCATGAATCAAAAATATCATTGTTCCTGACTTGGGGAATAAATGTGGGGATCAGCGTTACTTTGAGACGGGATTGTCTGCTTGTTTGGACTTGAGAATTGATGTTTATTCAAGTCTTGAACGAAGACAGAATGACTTCCTGCATCTCACACACAAATAACATGACTTTTTTTTTTTTTTCTGTTTTGTTTTGTTGTTTTTTTTGTTTGTTGCTGACCCAGCAAAACGGTTATCGTTTGCATTTCATCTCCCGCCATTTTTGATATTGTGAGAAGCTCAACTTTCTTCTCAAAGGCGGACACTTTAAATTGTATCTTACCATTGTCTTTTATATCTAACTTTATTATTTTTCACTTTCTTACTTTTCTCTATTTCTATTTGCGTCTCTCTCTCTCTCTCTCTCTCTCTCTCTCTCTCTCTCTCCTCTCTCTCTCTCTCTCTCTCTCA
>CM042168.1:6419084-6436584 GCA_023376005.1 Doryteuthis pealeii
AATTTAAAATTCTCACCAATTCTGTTAGCGTCTGTTAATTACCAAACGTGAAAAAAAACGAAGAAAGTTTACACTTCAAATGGCCGGGTTAAATGAAGAAAAAAATTATAACTTTAAAAGAAAACCACTAATTAGAAATTCGATTTTTTTGTCGTTCAGGTGTTTTACGATATTCGCTATTCTAATTACTTTTGCTCTGAGCTCGATACAACGCACCTGTTCTCACGTGAGTACAGGTGGTTTATTCCTTTTGGGCTTATAGGTAATCAGTACTCAATTTCGTAAACAAAAGATGTCGGTAGTTTTGTTAATGTTTCAATGTTTATTTACATCATCATCATTAGAAGAAGAAGAAGAAGAAGAAGAAGAAGAAGAAGAAGAAGAAGAAGAAGAAGAAGAAGAAGACTTTTATTTACCCTTAACTCTTTACACCTTACTTTAACCATGTTTCATAATTCTATCCATTGTTTCACTACAGCATTCCTCCATCCTAAATTTGATTGCATTATGTTATTATTTTCTGCGTGTGTTTGTGAATTTTTAAAAAAGAAAAAAGACGGAGAATTGAATCAGCGAAATAATTTCCCTTTGAATATATATAGAAATATCAACGAAAATTCGCATAAATGTTTTTGGGTTTCCCTTCATTAATAATGGACGAGATCTTATACACCTTGCCCAGATTTTAGTGTGCAAATAGAGTAAACAAAAGAAAAGGCGTCATAGTGGTCTAATGTCGGTATCAGCCAAACAGCAATGGAGTCTATCCCCTTTTCACAAGCTCTAGACTAAGGAGATTGCATTTGAGGTGGAGCGTCATACCTACCATCAGTTCCTCACTTTACCACACATATACCTGTATTACTCACGCGCTAAGTTGGCGAGGGCCGGTATCGACCAAGGGGCGCTCTACCGATTGAGAACCCATAAACAATTGACCATGTACCAGACTAAGCTTTGTGAATACCATATCGACCATAAGAACACTCCTAAAAATTTATGAAACGCTTAATTTTCTGCTAAATCAAAGATACCAGGATTTCATTGCTTCAAGTGGATTATCATACAACCAAAACGAATATTATTAGGTATTATTTATTACCAAATTCTTCGGCACTAATAACCAAAAATAAAAATTTAATAAATATGTATTGAATGTTATTAATTTTCAATTGGTATTTGATCCTATTTTTCGTTAATGAGTTTTAATTCTAAAGAGTTTGGAAATAAATAACACCTAATAATAACCGTTTTGATTGTGTGTGGGTGGTGAGGTTGTTGTGCAAGGCCTGTTTAGAAAGGTTTCTCTTTAAAAGCTTTTACCTCTAATGCTTAAAAAAGAGTTTAAAAATAAACTGTATATTCAAATGAGATCAATGTGTATTCATTGTTTGACTGTGGGAAATCATTGTTGATTTCTTAAGGTATATACTAGTGACAAGGAAGGGTGCGTTGTTTTCGTGTGTGTTAATTGGAAACATTCATTTTTAAAACTCGAATATCAATCGATTGGACTTTCATTGTTGTTATTGTTCACATCCGGGTACTTGGTAGCCATATTTGCTGAGGTTTTGCTTTTCAAAATAGATATTGATTAATTTTTCTTTTTTTTTTCTTTTTTTTTTTTCCTTTTTCTTTCTTTTTTTTTTTTTCTTTCCCTGTGCAATTTCTATCAGGAAATGATATATCCATTTGATATTAACAAAAAAACGAATCAGCCAATTTTGCTTTCCGTGCCAAGAATGGTTACCCTACCTTCCCACTTGATATAAAATTATCCCAATATTCGATGGAGTGCAGTGGCTGGTGTACATAACATTTAAACACATTGATAATGAGTTCTCTCCCCACCGTTTTTTTTTTTTTTTTTTTTTTTTCATTGAATAATAATATCACCTTTTACGTGTCTCTCTAAAAAAAAAATAATTCGCTTATTTAATATCAACGGAAAAGGAACTTAACTGGGTCAATGGAACATTAAATCTTTTTCAAAATTCTCCCCCCGGAACTCACATATACCAGCGTCTTCTCACTTTTCAAAGGTTTTTTAAAATTCTCTCTCTCTCTCTCTCTCTCTCTCTCTCTCTCTCTCTCTCTCTCTCTCTCTCTCTCTCGCTCGCTCGCTCGCTAGCTCTCTGGATGCAGCTGCTTCGATACGTTCACCTTAATCTCATCCACAATCTGAAATTCCCTCCTTTTAACAACGATTTGACCTTTGGAAAAGCCAGGAGTCTCAGAAAGCCAAATATAGACTTAAGGGTGTGGATGACAGACCGGAATGACAGTTTGGGTGATTGACCTGGGTGACAGATCTGGGTGACAGACCTAGGTGTGAATTTACCCAAATAGCCCCTGCAGAAGATACGAGTAATGGGTAGTCGAGATATCCTAAAGGGGTGGATATTTATGAAATTTTCCATGGAATCTTCATATCTTCTGATTATCACACTGTTAATCACCATTTCCTTTGATTAATTGATTGATTCTAACGGCATGTCAAACTGTTAGGGTTATTTTATGCCTAGAATGTAAGCAATCGTGTTCATTGTACATTTACCTTCATATTTTTGTGTAATTGTTTTTTAGAGTTGTTTTTTTTTTCGTACGGTTCTATCAAATACAATTAATTTTTAAACAGATTCGGTTAAGCCATAGATGGAACCACTCTGTTGGTAAATTGTCCTAAAATTACTCGCTGGAAGGACAGATCAACAGACAAGGATTATATAACTCTTCTTCACGATAGGATAAACTTTGGGATCAACAGCTTTTGAGGACAGATCAACTGATAAGGATTAAAACTGATACTACATCTTTCTACTTCAAGAAAGGATCCCTACTGTAAAACTGCTTTCAACTAAAGTCCTAAGACGGCCACACGAATCTTAATAGGTATTCATATAGTTATCTATCTATCTATCAGTTTATCTATCTATCTATCTTCGCGAGGACACAATAAAATACAGCATTGTTGTCTTCCGAAATGATCCGATGTATGCAGGAAATCTCAATCACTGCTGTTTTTAGTGGCGCAACACGATCTTCCTCCCCATTATTTCTCTTATTTTCCAGACTTAAGGTTTAAGCTCCGAGGCAGCGAAAACCTAGGAGTAATAGCAATAAAAGGGTACTCAGCACACCCTGGAGAACCTAGAACCGGAGCCTCACCACTGGATACAATTTACTGTCATACCCAGTACACGCTCTTTTGTGGGGAAAGGGTCTTATCTCTCGGCAGGTGATACAATCAGTGTATTCTAAACCCGCTCACAGTGTCGTTTCCTTTGATTTAACATTTTGGGTTTGGTTTGTTTTACGGCTTATCAACCTCGGTGGGTCATTTAATGCCGACAAAGTTTTAAAAGATTCTTAGCGATAGTTTCGAAGAAAATTTCTAAACTCAATTTTATAAACAAATTTTCAATTTAAACTATAGATGGGACCCTAACAGGTACTACCTTCCGGGTCAGAATGATGTGATGAAGGGGTGCTCCACATTCCCCAGACCTCCAGAACTGAAATCTCACCATCAGATAGAGTTTAACGTCATACCGAAGACATGATAAAAAGGGTTGGGCTTGCCATAAGGACAAGAGAGTCGGGGCAATCATATAGGTACTAAGGCTTGACGTGGCCAGTCGATTGATCGAAGGGGGTCTCTCCGATCGCCCGTCTAGCCTAATTAAGGACCAAAGTGAACTGCGGCATGTCATTGACTGCTCAGCCACCAGGGTTCGATACTTAAGAAGTATTGGTCACTACCCACAGCCAACAGGTGGCCCCGTTGGTAGGGGGTCCTACCCCTTTGCAGAGGTCCAGTCGGTGTATTCTAAAGCTGCAGCCGACAGGACTGCTAACATTTGGGGTTTTCTGTTTAGCGAAAATTTTCCAGAACATTTATCTATTTCCACCGACCAAAACTTTTATTTTGACTTTCTTCAATGAATCATTCTCTTAAGATCTCCGTGGTGCAGTGGGTAACGTGCTGGACTGTGACATCGTTGTAAGCGTGTTCGATCTCTAATCGCGCAATTACGTTCACGTTCAGACAAATACCCTTGGGAAAGGTATGAACGCACACATAGCCCCAGCAATGGGTTAGATAGTGCTATAACTCTTCTTCAACAAGTATGGCTTTGGCATTAAATAAAACACGTCTTGTAGGAGAACAGTAGTGGTAATATCTAACCAATAGCTGGTGGGATGAGGGGATCATACCTTTCCCAAAGATATTAGTCTGAAAATTTACGTACAAGTGCAGGTACGGCTCTGTGGAAAGGAGATCCAATAGGAATTGTGCAAGCGACTAAACTTTTTAAAAAGTTATTCAACATGAAAATAACAGTAATACAAATTATAATGGGAGCACTCGAACTGAGGGAACAAGAAATCCGGGGAAGAATTGAGATCGTCCAGACCACAGCACTGCCGAAACTGATTAAAATACTGAGAAGAGTCCTGACGATTAGAGGAGATTATTTGTCTCATACCCCACCTGTATGGACTGGGCACAAGGCTCCGTTTTAACGTGGGCCCACCCACAAGCCGAAGCTAATAGGTGGGAGAGAACAAAAATTGCGTCGATCTCATCGGCATTCCCCCTCAAGGGGGCGCCTCAGGCGCTGGGCAATAAACCCAGCCCTGCCCCCAAAGGGGCAGGTAATGCCTGGAGGGATGGCCCTCTGGGATCGACGCTATTAAAACAAGCCCACCGATCCAGTGGCCGAAGCGCACTGGACCCCCGACCCGCGATTAGAGGAGACTTCTGTGAAATCACTAGTTACTACTCGTGTGAAAAACAAGTAGTAGTAGTAGTCTCGTGAGCACTGGAATCCTCAATATTATCATTTATAATTCTGAGTCCCTCACCCATTAATCATTCGGAGTAGTATCTTGATTATTTTTATAACAAGGTTCCAGCCGATATATTCGCCGGCCTTCCTAAATAATCCATCAATGTCGTCCAGTATTGTTTTTAAATCTGGACATTTTCTTAGATTGTATGGTTTGTGGCACATGAAGGTGAAGGTCGTGTCAATTGTAATTGGTGTCGTTGGGGCGGTCCCCAGGGGTCTGGAAAAGAGTCTGGATGAACTGGAAATCAGAGGAAGAATCGAGTTCATTCAGAGTACAGCAATGTTGAGATCGGCTAGAATATTCAGAAGAGTCCTGAAGACTTGAAAGAGACTTGCTGTCACTCAACCTCCAGTGAACCACCGGCTAAGGCGGGTATGAAAAACTCAAATGGAGTGTCATGATACTAATAATAGAATAAGAATATGAAGAGGGCATGCCGAGTTCAAATATCGGGCGAGGCAGTTTGCATTTAATGTCTACAAATGCGCTTGTCAAAGGCTGTTTATATACGCATTAACACATTAAAGTCATGGGAAATGGACTCGTCGCTCCGAGTTCAAATCCTGGATGTGGTAATTGCATTTCACTTAGCGCTAATACCCTTGGGAAAGGTATGAATCCTACTCTCCCTCCAGCTATGGACAAATAGTAGGGCAGACTGGGCTCTTTAACCTTGGTTAGGCAACCGGTCTGGGAGAAGGAAAACTCTGAAGTCAGACCAGTTGAACTCCGCTTAAGAAACTGACCTTGTGTCATATCCTGCTTGTGTGGAGGGGTTGGTAAATATATATACGCATTGAACTAACATACTTAAGAAAGGCATGAACCCATTTCCCCCTTTACCCTGTTTCATTGAAAGATATCTTGACAAAAAAGGTCTTGTTACTTGCATGCCACATTGCTTTACGAAAAAGTGAATGGATAATTAAATTCTTGCACAAAGCACAATGTCTACCTAATACGATGCAGTAAATGAGCAGGTATTGCACTAAATAATTATTATTCAAATTTGTCTCATAATTTATTTACTTAGCAGCAGCAGTAAAAGGCTGCTAACCTCATTGTGAACCTTGACAGGACGTAATCAATATTCAAATATCCCCTGATTATTAAACTAACCAGTTCTATTCACATTTATTTGTCGATTACTCAAGGTCTTTTTAACAATGGGTTCAATAAACTCTTTCATTTTATTCTTATTTCTAATTCTTTGTTTTTTCTTCTTTTTTTCTTTCTTTTTCCTTCCTTTGATCTTGTCCCTCATATTTATAGTCTTCGTTTTTTTCTTTCTTTCCCGATCAATTCTTTTCTCTTTTTCTCTCGCTTCTCTATTGTTCTTCCTCTTTTTTTCTTTCTTTCTTTCTTTCTTTCTTTCTTTTAATCTTTATAACCCCCACCCCATTCCTTTTCTTTCTTTCCTTCTCTTTCTCTTTCAGAGTTCCGCTTTTCTTTCTCCATCATCTCCAGTTTCTCTTTCCCAGCCACTTGTTATTCTCTCTCTCTCTCTCTCTCTCTCTCTCTCTCTCTCTCTCTCTCTCTCTCTCTCTCATCTAAGCCGATCCAAAACCCATTCAACCGATCATACCCTCCCCCCTTCCAACACCCCACACCCTCAACGTTAATCCCAACTAATAATTCCCGCTTCAAAGAAAGGCAACCATTTTCCTATTTCGATGTCCTTCCGTTTTTCTATCAATGCAATTCGTGTCGTTAATTTCTCTTTCTCTCTCATTTTCTTTCTCTATTCCTTTCTACCTTTCTCCACTTCTTTTCTTTCTCTCTCTCTCTCTCTCTCTCTCTCACACACACACACACACACACACACTCACTCATACTCTATCTCTATTTATCTCTATTTTCTCTGGCTTCCCCCCTCTCTCTCTCTCTCTCTCTCTATCTATCTATCTATCTATCTATCTATCTCTGTCTGTTTCTTTCTTTCTCTTACTCATTTTATCTCCATCTTATTTCACATTCTTTCCTTTTTTTCTTTCATTCTTTCAAACTTCCTCTATTCACTTCTGCTTCTTTCTTTCTTTCTTTCTTTCTTTCTAACACTTTTTCTCTTTCTCAACTCTTTTTTTAATCATGTTTTCTTATTTCATTCTTCACTTTATCATTCTCTCTCTCTCTCTCTCTCTCTCTCTCTCTCTCTCTCTCTCTCTCTCTCTCTCTCTCTCTCTCTCTCTCTCTCTCAGACCTTCTTAATCCTTTTTTTTTTTTCCTTTCTTTCTTTTCCTTTCTTCAACTTCTTCTTCTTCTTCTTGTCATTTCTCCCCCCTCTCTCTCTCTCTATCTATCTATCTATCTATCTATCTATCTATCTTTTCAATGTCTCTCACTTATCTCAGATGTTTTACACTCTTTCTATTTTCTATTTTTCTTTCTTTCTTTTCTTTCCTTTTATGTTTTAAACTTCTGTCTTTCCTCTTCTTTCCGTTTCCCCTTTTCCTATGTCTTGCCTGACACATGCCCTAGATGTCCCTAGGGCATATGTAAACAAACCCTCTGCCAGAACCTATCTCTACCCCCCACCCTACCCAACACACCTCCACCACCACCCACTCCCACTCCCCACCCACCCCATTGAATAGACACGGACGATTCCCCATGGGAGAAAATGTCGACGTTTTGCAGAAAGCCAGAGACATTGATGGCTTTTGCGATTACACGTTATTGGACGACAACGCTATCGACGGCCGCCGACCAGCGACAAATAAAACAGCAAAGCGCCCGGAATTGGGGGGGGGTGAGGGGGGTTGAGTGAGGGGGTGGGGGTCGGATAGGGTGCGTGGGGATTGCTCCGGGTGAGGGTGGAATGAAGTGGCACAACTTTTGGTCTGGGTGGAGTCGGGTGATTGAGACTGACGGGATAAGGCTGGGAGGAGTAGGAAGAGACGGCTTCAGGCATACAGCTTGATACAGGCCAACCCGCCCCCCCCTAAACACAACACCCCCAAGTAAATTTAACGCAAATAAACAATCTCAACACAAGAAAATGGATGATAATAATAATAATAATAATAATAATAATAATAATAATAAAAGGTCTAACATTAACAAAGTCTCAACTACACCAAGAAAATCTCTGCCTTTTCATCTTATCGCTTAAATATAATTAATAGTATTACATTAATCCCTAATATGAAAAACATAGTAAGGTAATTTGATAGGTATTAATGTCAATAATAATAATAATAATAATAATGATAATAATCTGTTCTTGAGAATGAAATACATAAAATTCTCTGGGACTTCGAGATAAAGACGGATCACCCTATCCCAGCCAGGAGACCTAATATTGATTAACAAACAAAAAGAGAACGTGTCAACTGGTGGACTTTGCGGTCCCTGCAGATCACAGGGTGAAGCTGAAGGAAAATGAAAAGATGGATGAATACCTGGACCTTGCCAGAGAATTGAAAAAGCTGTGGAATATGAGAGTGAAAGTGATACCAATTGTAGTTGTTGCACTTGGAACGGTACCAATAAACTTGGAAAAAAAACTAGAGGATCTAGAAATCAGAGGAAGAATAGAGACCATCCAGACTACTGCAATCGGCTAGAATACTCAGAAGAGTCCTGGAGATCTGAGGAGACTTGTTGTCACTCAGACTCCAGTGAAATACCATCAGATAACGCTGATGTGAAAAACTCAAAAGGAGTAAAAATAATAATAAGTTAAAAAAAAAGAATATCTCAGGAGAACAAGAAAGCTCCTAGAAACCAAACTCAATAGCAGAAATCTCATCAAAGGAATAAATACTTGAGCCGTCCCGATTATAAGATACTCTGGGCCATTCTTAAAATGAACACAAGAAGAACTCAGACAGATTGACCAAAAGACTAGGAAATTAATGACAATGGAAAAGGTTTTATACCCTAGAGATAATAGAGATTGGCTATATGTATCAAGAAAGGAAGGTGGAAGATGTCTTGCCAGCACAGAGGATTGCGTAGATCCCACAATCCAAGAACTCGAAGAATACACAAAAAAGAGCAAAGAGAGATTACTTTTGGCAGCCAATAACAGCAACATATGGACAAACAGAAAAACAACAAAAACAAAGAAACAGAAATGGGGAAAAAACAATTATATGGATACTTCAAACCACAAATTGGGGAGGTTGCACATGAAAAGAAATGGACATGGTTAAGAAAAGAAAACCTCAAAAAAGAAATCGCGTCACTCATAATTTCTGCTCAAAACAATGCCATAAGAACTAATTATATCAAAGCAAACATTGATAAGACACAACATAACATCAAATAGAGTGTATGATGACAGAGATGAGACCAAAAACTATGTATTAAGCGAATGCAGCAAACTAGCACAACGAGAATACAAAGCTAGGCACACTTGGGTTGGGAAGATGATCCACTGGGAATTATGCAAAAAACTCAATTTGACCATACAAAAAATGGTATATGCATAAAACAGAATCTGTTCTTGAGAAGGAGACGCATAAAATTATCTGGGACTTTGAGATAAAGACGGATCACCTTATCCCAGCCAGAAGACCTGACCAAGTATTGATTAACCAAAAAAAGAGAACTTGTCAACTGGTAGATTTTGCAGTTCCAGCAGATCACAGGGTAAAGATGAAAGAAAACTAAATGATAGACAAATACATAGACCTTGCTAGAGAATTAAAAAAAGAAACTGTGGAATATGAGGGTGGAAGTCATACCAATAGTAGTTGGGGCATTTGGTAAGGTTCCCAAAAGTTTAGAAAAAAGACTAGAGGAATTTAAAATCAGAGGAAGAAAACAGCATCGTTAAAATCAACTAGAATACTCAGAAGAACCCTGGAGATCTGAGGAGACTTGTTGTCACCCAAACTCCAGTGAAAGACCATCAGCTAACGCTGGTGTGAAGACCAGACCTAGTGTTGATGAACAAAAAAGAAAGAACTTGTCAACTGGTGGATTTTTCAGTTCCAGCTGAGCAAAGGGTGAAGCTAAAGTAAAATGAAAAATTGGACATATATCTGGACCTTGTCAGAGAACTGAAAAAATTATTGAATATGAAAGTCAAAGTGATACTAATTGTAGTTGGTGCACTTGGAACGGTCCCAAAAGGATTGGAAAAGGGTCTGGAATGTTTGGAAATCAGAGGAAGGATTGAAACCATTCAGAACACTGCACTGCTGCAATCTGCCAGAATACTCAGAAGAGTCCTGGAGACCTGAGGAGACTTGCTGTCACTCAGAATCCAGTGAAAGAGCATCAGCTAATGCTGATGTGAAAACTCAAAAAGAAGAAATAATAATAATAATAATAATAATAATAATAATAATAATAATAATAATAATAATAAATATCTAACTCAGCGCATGAGTATCACAGTTTGGATTTGTGTCATAAAGTGGCGAGCTGATAGTAGGTGTGGCGCCCCATCGCAGATGCAAAAACAATCTCCCTGGTCTAGTGCTTGTGAAAAGGGGATTGACTCCCTCGCTGTCCGGCTGATACCGACAATAGGCCACTCCACCGACTTTAATACTTTTATATATTATTATATACAGTATCGCCTATGAATAAGTACACCCCTACTATCTTTTAATGAAACGTTATTTTTTCTTATTAACCAAAGATACTATAATTCTATTATTTCTAGTGTAATATTAAAAAGTCAAAACGGATATTGTTAGGTGTTATTTGTCATGAAACTCTACACCATTAAAAGTCTGTACGTTTGGTTTCAGATTTGCTTACGGGGTATATGGAAGTGTTCTATATAATGCTTATCGTATTAGGAAAATAGATTTAACAATCCGAGTTCAAATCCTGACTGAGGCTGTTTGCATTTCACACCAGTTATGGATAAAATACTATGGTCGGCTAAAAACAGATTATCAGTCATATGGAAATTTAAAGTGATAATTCTTCCAAGCTGTGGTTGTATCAGTGCTGCTGTATGGCTGCACCACTTGGACCCAAACGAGGCGCGTTGGGGAGTAAGGACTAACTCATAAGCGACGTTCTCCTATGGAAGCCAACACATGGACATGCTAATGCCCCCCACCAAGGACCTACATTGACCAACTCTGCGAGGATACTGGATGCTGTGCAGAGGACCTCCCTGGGACAATGAATGATAGGGAAGGTTGGCGAGAGATTGTCATGGATATCCGTGCTACTTACGCGACATGATGATGATGATGGATAAATAGTAGGACTCTTTAACCTCGTTATGGCAACTGATCTGGAAGAAAGTAATCTCTGAATTCCAACTAGTTATAGACCTGGAGAGGGATGGTCTACACTTGGCTATTTCTGCCTAAGACACACTAGCGACCCCATGGCCCCAAACCAAGTGGCGTTAGAGAGAGAGGAGGAGTACTTGGTTTTGTTCTGCTACATATTTATATTTTTGGTTACAGAATAACAATTCTATAGAAATTGGTCATAAATAAAACTTGCGTGTGTTATTTGGGGAAGATATGGCCGAATAATTACCATTGCACTAAAATGGAATCGCTCGATATAACGACCAGGTATCCGAAAAAGATTTAACGGTTTACATTAGATCAGTATCATCGAGGTGTGCCAACAGCTCTCTCTCTCTCTCTCTCTCTCTCTCTCTCTCTCTCTCTCTCTCTCTCTCTCTCTCTCTCTCTCTCTCTCTCTCTCTCTCTCTCTCTCTCTCTCTCTCTCTCTCTCTCTCTCTCTCTCTCTCTCTCTCTCTCTCTCTCTCTCAAAAAATAACTTGATAAACCCTCTAAACGACATCTAGTGTCTGCACAGAACTGGTGAATGTAATTTTTTGCTGGGCGGTCAACACTAATGTTTCCATGAGTAGCAGTCTATAGGAGAATCTCGTTTATAACTTTGTCCTTACTTTATGAACAAAATGGGTTATCCTCCCCTGATCCGGTACCGGAAGTAAGGGACCCCAGGAAGATGGGTGCAAAAACCCTAGAAATCATCAGCAGTAAAGGTACTCAGAGAGGGCAAGACGTCCCTACTGGAGAAACAGAACCTGACAGCAACACACACACACACACACACACACACACATATATATATATATATATATATATATATATATATATATATGTGTGTGTGTGTGTGTGTGTGTGTGTGACTTAAGACCGCTAAAGCATTAAGTTTTAGCAACCCTTTCGCACCACATTAAACCCCTCGTCTTGTCTTGTCTTTATTCTTTTCTCATGACAGAATTTCTGTTAACTTCTCCAGCAGAGCCCAGTATGTCTTGCTCTATTTACTCGAATAGTATGTGAGATAGGAGGTAAGTAGCCATACAGCTGTTGATTTTAGGGTGCTACTGCCATGATTTTCTCAAAACAAGGCGTAACATCCTTATGTAGTTATCATCTTGTCTTTTCTCCAAGTGTGTCATTAGGGATTAAGTGGTGAAGCAATACAGTAGTATCAACACGGCTGCAGCTTGAAAGAAATCCCGTTTATAGATTAGATAATTGAATAAAATTCGAACAATCAATATGGTTGGTAAGTTGGATTTTACGACCTGTCAACCTTTGTTGGGTTATTTCATGCCGAAGGTGTTTTGTTTTATTCATTCTTGATGGATATTCAATTTTTTAACTCAAAGTTTTAATTTTCTTATGTACCGTCAGATTTCATTCCATATTTTTCCTCTCATAAATATATGAACAGGATGAGATAGATAGATAGATAGATAGATATGAACAGAATGAGATAGATAGATAGATAGATAGATAGATAGATAGATATAAATAGAATGAGATATATAGATAGATAGATAGATAGATAGATAGATATGAACAGAATGAGATAGATAGATAGATAGATAGATAGATAGATAGATAGATAGATAGATAGATAGATAGATAGATAGATAGATATGAGAGATAGATAGATAGATAGATATGAACAGAATGAAATAGATAGATAGATAGATAGATAGAACAGATGAGATAGATAGATAGATAGATAGATAGATAGATAGATATGAACAGAATGAGATAGATAGATAGATAGATAGATAGATATGAACAGAATGAGATAGATAGATAGATAGATAGATAGATATGACAGAATGAGATAGATAGATAGATAGATAGATAGATAGATATGAACAGATGAGATAGATAGATAGATAGATAGATAGATAGATAGATAGATAGATAGATAGATAGAGATAGATAGATAGATAGATAGATAGATAGATAGATAGATAGATAGATAGATAGATACAGAATGAGATAGATAGATAGAAGATAGATAGATAGATATGAATAGAATGGATAGATAGATAGATAGATAGATAGATAGATAGATTTAAAACTTTAATTATGAGAAAAAAAACCAGCCCATGGAATGTTTCCCCAAAGAGTCGTCCTGGCAAATAAATCATTTGTCTATTATTGTTTCATTGGCTTTCAAGAATTAAAAGCGCTAAACAAAAAAAGAAGAAGAAGAAGTGTTCGAACTCTGCTACTTCCACTTCGGGATAAGCATTTTCCCTTGAGAGACGCAGCTTCTCTTTAAATTTCAATGCAAATAGCCAATAAAAAAAAACCGACCTAGCGAAATGACTCAGCAGCGTCGCTTTAAAATTAGCCGAATATGAAGAGAAATAAATCAAAATTACTTTTTTATGATCTGAACAGCGTTGGGGTTTTCGATATAAAAGCCAATATGGCGGATGCAGTTTGTGGTGCGGTTGGCGCTTATTCGGCCATGATGTATGTTACTTGTCTTTTTCGGGGAAAGGTGCGGAGATGATGAGGATGGAATCGGAGGTGGTTAGATTAAAACAAAGAAAAATATGGTTAACATTGTAAAATGAAACCCTCATAGCGACACCTACAATTGGTCATTTGACAGGTTTGGTGCCATTGATTTTAAAGGATTCCATTCTTGACATTATCTGCGAACCAATTTCAATACCACCACTTCCGCTCCTCCTCATCCTCTTCTCCTACCTCCACCCCCGCCATTTTCTTTTAGTGCTCCTGTCCTAGTGACGCCGTTCGCAATTCAAAAAAGATCAAAATTCTGACCTTCATTTTAAAGATTTTTTTTTTTTTTTTGCTTTTGAATATTCCTTTTAATTGTTATATGCGACGCGTTGGGCTTTAAAAAAATTGACTCGTAAGATTTCTGGAAATTTGATCGGATGCAACAGAAGAGAAATTAATTAATATTTAATAATGCAAAAGAAATAAAATTCGGAAAGTCTATTAAGATAAAAAGAAAGAAATAAAAAGAAAATAATAGTATTAAATTGCGACTTGATTATTTATGAATTTATAAATATTTTATAGGAAAGAAAAAAAAGATGTGTTCAATTTGCGAACAAATATTCCTCAGTTGTTTTCACGTTTTGCTGTCTTGGCATTTTGCAATTTATAGTTGTTTGGTTGTTTCGGTGATTTAACGGGTGTGACGGAGAACGAGAAAGGAAAAAGAGCAAGACATCGTCTTGCCTACCGGGATCGAACTCGCGTCCTCCCGCATGCAAAAACAAATGCGTTTTTGGGCACTGGACGGACGCGAGGTTCGATTGATGTGCCCGGATGTTTGGCTAATATGCCCATAAAATAACAAGTGAGTCGAGCGCTGGGCAGTCAGCAGCAGCAAAAGCAGTCGACGACGAAGCGCTTTTCAGTAAAGAAATGGATTTTAGTCGAACAGAAACAAAACTAAATAGGAAATGTGATTTTGAACTGCTAAAGATTATTTCAACTACGACGACGGAATTTCCAGCTGCTAGACGAAGAATGTGTTGACCAACAGAGGGTCTGGCTGGTGAGAAGAGCTTGTTGGGAGCTTATTGATTCGAAGGTCTATTTCGCCCCATATATTTTCCCCGCTTCTATAACGGGAAAACAGGGTTTTCAGTCTGACTAAACCGTAATAGTCAGTTGGTTATTTCGTTTTACATCAACAATTTTTTTTACATAAAAAAAGGTTTTAAAAGAAATAACAGTATTAAATTACGACTTATGAATTTGTATATATTTTCTGGGAAGGAAAAACAAACAAAAAAGCAATGTTCAAATTGCAAACAAATATTCTTCAGCAATTTTAACGTTTTGCCCTTTTAGCATTTCGCAGTTTCTGGTTGTTTGATTGTTTCACGGAATATAAATCATTTTCAGATCATTTAATACCAAATCCTTTTAATAAACAAAAGACTCAGATTGCTTACAGTGCATGCTCTTGCTTAAATGGTCACCCATCTAAATATTAAACAGGTTCATCACTGCTTAACTTCCGTGATCTAGCGGGAAACAATGCTTTCAGCATGACTTGACCCTAATAGTCGGCAGGTTTTGTTTTACGGCATATCAACCCTTTTCGGGTTATTTAATGCCGAATTATTTTTATAAACAAAGGATTTAGATTATTTACAATATATGGTCTTACTTAAATGGTTACCCATCTAAGTATTGAACTGGTTCATCACAGCTTAACTTTGGTGATCTAGCGTGAACCGGTACTTTCTGCATTACTTGACCGTAATAGTCGGTTGATTAATTTGTTTTGCGGCATATCAACACTTTTCAGGTCATTTAATATCCCGAATCAAGTCATTTTGATAAACAAAGGACTCGTGTTGCTTACAGTACTTGGTGTTGCTTTAGTGGTCACCCATCTAAGTATTGAGCCGGCTCATCAGCTGCTTAACTTGCGGGAACCAGTGCTTTCAGCGTGACTTGTCTGTAAACTCTGAGTTACTTGTGAAAGAAAGTGTCAAAAATTAAATACTGGTGATAACAAATATCTTACTTGCCATACGTATTTGAAGAAATAATAAGAAAAGATAATTAGTTTCGAATCATTTGGACGCCTTATAACTGAAGCTTAGAATACGTTTACTGTATCCCCCCTCCCCTTGCAGAGGGTTGAGACACCCCCACCAACAAAGGGGTGTCCTGCTATGGCACTAAACTTGGATCTTGGGAGAGTGGAATACGTCATCTTTGCCATTACTCCCAGGTCCACTCAAAACCAAAGTTGTAGTACCTGCTAAAGTCCCATCTATGTCTCAAAAAGATATGTTTAAAATGTATTCCTATTTGATAAGACTATGGACAAAAACACTCACTGAGTGCCCCATACTTATTCTACACTTAACGATGCTTAGTAAATTACTTCAAAGATTGTTAGTGTTTGGCGGAAGGTGCACAGTTGTGTGTTTGTTGAAATAAATTGGATTAAATTTATAATATTGAATGTACATGTTTATTACACAGAATTGTTTGCCGTGAGGCAATGTTTAGTTCGATGTAATCTAACAAGAAAAAGTGAATATCTTTGCCTCGTTTATTTCGTTACACAATATGTGAAATGCTCATCAATTCATTGCGTCTAATTTGCATATTCAGATGTTTGTCTGTATGTTTGTTTGTTTGTTTGTTATTTTTCAATCTTGTCTTTTGTGATTTTCACAAATAAGCGATTTCTGTTGTTGATTGTTTCTATAATTAAAATGCCACATTATTAAAAAATTGTCACTTTCTGTCATAAAACTGGGGAAGATGAACTTGCTGCCCTTTTAAATTAAAATCTCCAATCGAGATAGGAGCGTACGAAAGTAGTGTACACATTTTTATTACTATATTCTGAAAATTTTAAAAAATTTAATTTAATTTCTGAAGTGTTTTATTTTTTAAATTGTGTCCATAAAAATAATAATCAAATTTACTCGTTATTTGTATTGTTGAATAATGAATTTATTTATTCATTGACTCTTTTCTATTGTTTCGGGCAACGCCGGGTACGCCTGCTAGTTGTTGTTTTTTTTTTGTTTTTGTTTTTTTTTAATTTTATAGCAATATTTCTAATTGTGTTCTCATCAGAATCAATATTTTCTTGTTTCTTGATTTATTGGTTAATTGATTTTAACGGCATGTCAACCCATGTAGAGTTATGTTATGCCTAGACGTCAGGCAATCGCGTTTATTGTACGGTTATATTCACATTTTTGTAGAATTCTTTCGTTTAGCGGTGGGGGGTGATATAGTGAGAATGGATTTAGAGTTGGTAACATTTTATTTTTGGTACCCCAGGGCAAAAGACAATACCAGGGAAGTTTAACTTTGGGGATGATGATGCAGTTCTCTTGCTATCCAATAACTCTACGCTAATCTCCTTAGGGAAAAGTATGAATCCAACAATTCTGCCCCCAGCTATGCGTAAATAACAGGGCAGACTGGGCTCTTTAACCTTGTTGTAACAAACGGTCTAAGAGAAAGAAAATTCTTAATTAAAATCTATTAATCTTATAAAACCCTTGACATTATGTCACATCCCGCTTGTAGTTGAGATATTGGCTAAATACATCAGCTAAGTCACGTGACTGATTCTAAATAGTTTCTTATTTATTTCCAAATCAAAACTTTTCTCTTTAAGTTTTTACCATTTTGATTTCGCTTTCAATTGAGTTTTCAGTTTTGAGAAAATCCTCTATTTTATTCGTGATCAAGTGACAACAAGTCACCTCATTGTCACATCTACCTAAATGTTATATATTCTTGGTAATCTTAATAATTCTATCGCTTGGACGGTTTCGAATATTCCTCAGATTTCACGTTCTTTATAACCCTTTAAAAAGTTCCTAAGGTTTGTTCCAAGTGTTCCAATAATTATGGGTACAACTATCGTCTTCATGTTTTCTTTAAAA
>CM042168.1:6441584-6496584 GCA_023376005.1 Doryteuthis pealeii
GTCTAATTTTTATAAACAGAGCAAATTTATTTGTGAATAAAAAGGCCTTAAATACCATGGGTATCGTGATTATGGACCATTTTTACTCGTGGTATCTGGGCCCACCGAGCTTCGTCAGACCACGTTTTTATTTTATTAAGACGGAATAAAATAAAAACGTGGTCTGACGAAGCTCGGTGGGCCCCAGATGCCCACGAGTGGAAATGGTCCATAATCACGATACCCATGGTATTTAAGGCCCTTTTATTCACAAATATATATATATAACGACTGATGGTGTCGAGCTCAATGCTCTAGCAAAATATATCCTACATACGGTTGTCTGAGTTTTGTCCTTGTGTTCCTCTTATCTCTACCACATTCTGTCTACCAATCCTCCTTCCTTATATATATATATATATATATATATATATATATATATATATAATATATGTGTGTGGTGTGTGTGTGTGTGTGTGTGTGTGTGTGTGTGTGTAAAAACTAATATTAAACATTTAGAAACTTCTTCCCACTACTCCGAGTTTCACGATGATCCAATCTTGAGATAAGCGTTGAAAATGAAAGCACCAATTTTCCCCTGATGTATGTCCCACTTTTCGTTTAAATTCTAAAATATCTGTCACCTGATAAAATCTTGCCTGGTGTCAAATGACAAAGGAGATATCTATTCGCATGTCTGAACATGAATACTAAATCGGATCGTTTATCTAAGTTTGATTTTTGCAGACCTCGTGGCACGCCAAGGATGCACACTCCACGTTACAACAGAACACATACAAGCTTTCACAAAGAATTCAGGTTGGTTGGTTGGTTTTTACGGCATTTCAACCATTGTTGGTTATTTTATGCCGAAGACGTTTTGGTTTATTCATTAGTGTTGGATATTCAATTTTTCTTCAAACTCAATTTTTTAAACACATTTTTGTAAACTCATATTTTGATCTAGTTAACCCATAGATGGGACTCTAACAGGTACTACCACTCCATGCCAGGGAGGAGCTGGGAGCAATGGCAATGAAGGGGTACTCCCTACTCCTCAAAACTCCAAATTGGAACTTTACCATTAGATGCAGTTTAACGTTATACCCAGGATACACTTTATGTCATTACTACTTTAATATATATATTCGCGCTACTGCGAGAAACTTAAATTGGTAGTTTTTAAACCATTCGATTTTAATCGTCAATATATATATATATATATATATATATATATATATGGGGGGGGGTAAAAGAAAAGACATTTAAGTTACATAGTAATGAACTAGAATTGACTGAAAACCACATAGATTAAAACAGATTAGATTATTATTTGGCCATTATTTTAAACTTGAAAAGTAACTTACTCAATATATATATATTATATATATATATATATATATATATATATATATATCCGATTAGATCAAGCATTACATAGTGAAAATTTCAGATAAAAATTCTACTAATAATTCTGTCAGATTACAGACATTATGATCTTTATGAATCTATACTAATATATATACGTATGTATCTGCACGTATGTAATCTCCAGCATACAAATAGACAAAAACACACACACACACACACACAGACTCTCTCTCTCTCTCTCTCTCTCCCCCCTCTTCTCTCTCTCTCTCTCTCTCTCTCTCTCTCTCTCTCTCTAATCCCCAACATACAAACATACATAACACAACAGTGAAATAAGCTGACATAAATCATATCACCTGAGAGTGCAACCTAATCCACCCGACCCTCGTAAGCAACGAATAGGCGGACTCCCGTGGCCATACAAAACTACGAAGCCACAGATCAGATGAACAACAAGATAAGGTACACAAGGCGACCATTATAAACAGTTAAACACACTAAGGGGCAGTAATCGTAATCATCTGACATCCACCGGAAGTGGCAAGCCGGAAGTGGCCGCCATTGCGCTGACCGGTAACATAAAAAAGAAAATACACTCAATCTTCAATCAAATGATTGATTCGTTTTCACTTCGGACCGCTTCCGAACCAATTCAGTCGCCTTCCTCCTCACTCCCCGCTCTGCTATATCTTCACTTCCTGTGGAGCATGCGCACGCTGCGTAGTCACGGTCAAAGCACACGAGTCATAAATAGAAACCGGTACTATTTCTTAATTAGTACCTGCCGCTGTTGAGAATTAATCCACCTTTGTCGATTTCGTTTCCATCTGATCCTGATTGATTATTTATTAATAAATGATAAAGGGAAATCGAATCTTGGAACAAAAGTTCAGTTGTGACAGATTTGCTTGATTCAATTAGCAAACTTGCGTTAAATAAGGTTAAGTATTATTAACCTGATATTATCTTTCTTTTATCAGTATCGATAAGATCATAGATACGAGTAATAGTAGATGAGGGACATGATCAAGATAAGAGGTTTGATTTCACAAGTCGGTATTTACCTCATACCCCACTTGTATGGATTGGACACAAGGTCTCGTTTTAACGTAAGTAAAAGTAAAGTCGTCGGGGCGGCCTAAAGTCGGTATCAGCCAATCAGCGAGGGAGTCTATCCCCTTTTCAATAGCGCTAGACCAAGGAGATTGTTTTGGGCGTCTGAGGTGGAGCGCCACACCTACCATCACCTCCTTACTTTACCGCACAGTTCTCTGTGCTACTCATAGGCTGAGTTGGCGAGGACCGGTATCAAACTAGGAACCTTGTGGTTTCTAGCCGAATGCTCTACCGACGGAGCGATTGCGTCGATTCCGTCGGCATTCCCCCTCAAGGGGGCGCCTCAGGCGCTGGGCAATAAATCCAGCCCTGTCCCTTTAAATCAAGGGGGCAGGTATTGCCTGGGGGGATAGCCCCCTGGGATCGACGCTATTCATTTACTATACCTGATCCAGCGGCCGAAGCTCACTGGACCCCCGGGTTGGGAAGGCAAGTTTGATTTCCCAAGTCGTGGAGTCGATATTTCAGAAATGGATATTTATTGGATATTTATTGTTGTTTTGTTATTTATCTATTTATTTTTCAGTCTTGTGTTAAACAGTGTATATCTATCTAAGAGTTCTATGCCTAGATTATCACAGATTTTGCAACGTTTGTAGAATAATGTCTACTAGCAAGACCTGTGGATATACCACAGTATGATAATTTAATTATCATAACCTACAATCTAGAGATAACTGTCACTTAGAACTGTTTTAACTCCTTTATCCACTAGGCTATGTGTCCAATTGGATAAGAAATACCTGAAGAAGGCCCGAGGGCATATCGACCGAAACGTTGTACAGATAACAATGAAGATGAGGACAATAGTCCGAATAACGCAGATAATACTAATCATCAAGCCTCATCTCAAACATTTAGAGAAAAAATAAAAAGGAATATTGTATTTTTCAAATATATTGAACTGTTTTGTTATATTTTCTTATTCCTAACTTCATCTTTGGGATTTAATAAAAACGATATCTGATATTGTTTAGGTAAAATCTATTTTATTCCATTTTGAAATCCTCCCGTAGTTAACGATTTGGGTTAGTTTGCCATTACTAGTGAGTTTGATTCTCACTTTGCGTCCTATATTTCTGACCTTGTGCCAAATAAAGATAACATTAGGAAATATCTATACTCACCTGATACAGGTGTATCAACCGATAAATTGTGTCTGATGATTAGATATCTGTCTCAGCTTCTAGGTGGGGTGAGAGTTGGGATTTCGCCCCTTCAAGCATCACCATTAAGTTGGAAAGAAGAGGACACCAGTAGGTGATATTTCAGTGAAAATAACCAGATATTACTGATGGAAAAAATTCGCATTAGTAATAATAATAATGAAATTCAATTTTCACCATCCAACTAAATGGTATATGCACAAACCTGAATCTGTTCTGGAGAATGAGACGCACAAAATTCTCTGGGACTTTGAGGTACAGACGGATCACCTAATTCCGGCCAAGAGACCAGATCTAGTTTTGATTGACAAGAAGAGGAAGACTTGTCATCTCGTGGACTTTGCCGTCCGGTCGATCACAGAGTAAAAATGAAAGAAAACGAAAAGATCGACAAATACTTGGACCTTGCCAGAGAACTGAGAAAACTGTGGAACATGGGGGTGAAGGTCGTACCAATTGTAATTGGGGCCCTTGGTACAATCCCCAAGGGGTTGGAAAAGAGTCTGGATGAATTGAAAATCAGAGGAAGAATCGAGACCATCCAGACTACAGCATTATTGAGATCGGCTGGAATACTCAGAAAAGTCCTGGAGACCATCGGCTTCTGCAGGTGTGAAAAACTCGAATGGAGTGAAATAATAATAATAATAATAATAATAATAATAATAATAATAATAATAATCCTAACCTCACTAATAAGTGAATAGATATATTATTCACTTGAATAGCGTGGATTATTTCCAGAAGAACAGAAAAGATGCCGCAAGGGAACAAGCAGAATAGATTACCTACTTTACATCAGCATGGAGGTTGAAAACAAGATAGGAAAATGTAACGATGACATTGATAGATTACAAAATGACATTTGATATCATCCTGCAACCTTGGATAATAAAATGTTTGAAAATGTACGAAATATCCGAAATTATAAACTTCATCACGAAAACTGGAAAGTGGAATTAACAGCAGGAGGAGGAGGACAAACCTAAGCGGAGGTGGAAATCCAAAAGGGAATCTTCTCGACAAAACTCACTCTCACCCCCCCCCTCTTATTTTTTTTATACTAATGATACCATTCAATTATTTACTAAGAAAATGTACCGGAAGCTATAAATTTCCAAAGTCCCTGGAAAAGATAAACCACCTAATGTATATGGATGGCATTAAGATATTTGATAAAAATGAAAGTGATCATTTTAAACACTTATACAAACGATAAGAATATATATCCAGAATATGGGAATGGAATTTGGGATTTAAGAATGAGATATGCTAACAATGAAAAGAGGGGAAAAAGAAACAACGGGAGGAATAAAACTACTATATCAGGAAATCATCAGAACACTTGGAGAAAAAGAGAATTACAAGTACCTATGAATATTGGAAGTGGACACCATCAAACAATCAGAAATTAAAGAAAAATAAGAAAAGAGGGTCTCAGAAAGAAAGATCCTTGAAATCAAACTCTGCAGCAGAAATCTCATCAAAATAATAAAAAATCTGGGCAGTCCCCCTTGTAAGGTTACCAGACAATTTTTAAAATAAACAAGAGAAAACTTATACAAATCGACCAAAGAGCAAGGATATAAATGACATTGGTTTGTTTTGTTGGATTTTATGGCATATCAACCCTTGTTGGGTTATTTTATTCTGAAGACGTTTTGTTCTATTCATGTTTGATGGGTATTCAATTTTTTAAATTCATTTTTTGTATTTAACCCATAGATAAAACCCTAACAGGTACTACTACTCTGATTAATGACACTGTACAAAGTCTTACACCTGAGAGATGATATAGACTATCTGTTAAGAAAAGAAGGGAGAAGACTTGCTGGTATTGGGGATTGCGTAGTTGCAATAATTCGTGGACTAAAGCAATACACTAAAAAAGGACAAAGAAAGACTAAATTACAGCAATCAACTACAGCAGTGCCAAACTAAGGACAAACAGTAAGAAATTTAGTAATCAAAACTTGTAAGAAAAATAACTGTTAGTGATACTTCAAGCAACACATTTATGAGACTGTACTATTAACCGTCCCATCTCTATCGCCACATAACCTGAAACTGGTTAAATCGAATTTAACGTGTGTCACCCCATCGAAAGAAAAAATACCAGAAATCAGGGAATTAACCCAATTTAATGAAATTTTCTGTGTTGATATATTAGTGAATGAAATATATAATGTACAGTTATTCTATTTTAAACCTTTATATTTTTCAGGTCAGTTAACTTTGAACAACGTATCTTTGAGAATTTATGTTACGCCTCAAAGATACGTGGTTCAAATTAACTGACCTGAAAAAATGTAAAAGTTTTTAAATAAAATAACTGGTTCATTATATTTTTTATTCAACTAAAGTCATTTAATTTCCCTGAAATTAAATCCCCATTTAAATTCCCTGATTTGTGGATTTTTTTCTTTCGGTGGGGTGACATACGATAGTGGACTTTAGGTCCATTAAGTTCGATTTAACCCCTAAACTTGCTATCCTTGTTACACCTTATCTATTTTTGCTTTGATACAATTAGTCCTTATGGTATTATTTTGTGCCGCTATTAAAATAGATCCAGGCTTACAGTCAAGTAAAGTACCGGTCCCCGCTTGATCACTGAAGTTAAGCAGCGATGAGTCTGATCATACTTAGATGGGTGACCACTTAAGTAACGGCGGGTACTGTAAGAAATCGAATATAAAAATAACTTGATTCTGCATTGGTCCAAAATGGTCCCAAATGAATTGATATACCGTAAATAAAACGAGCAACCAACCAAAAGTTGAGGATAAAAATCATCTACGTCTGTTTTCCTGGTCTTCATTTTCGACAATTTCTTCATTTGTCAATCTGGATTGAATTCAATTGGCGCGGCGATCAACTTTGGGTTTCATTTAAGGCGACCATTACCGTCCTTTTAGAGCCTCAACAATTATTTTAAATCTTGAGATAAAATTATAGATAACTAGAAACAGCTACTTGACGAAGCCTGGGTAGAAGGGAAAAAGTGGTTTAATGATTAGCTAGTCTTTTAGATCCATCACTACGGAATAGCGGGTTCGATCCTCGCTGGATGCCTCATATATAAAATCCACATAAAAAAAACCTTGTGTTGATACGGCCTCATGCGAGGTCTTCGCGAATATAAATCAAATGTTCGTATTTTGCACAAAAGTTAAGAACCAATAATATCTAATGTGTATAAAAATTACTTTGTCGTTATTTTATTTTCATGGTTTCCTCTGGACATATATACATACATACTCGTCGCCCCGAGTTCAAATCCTAGACGTGGTAATTGCATTTCCCTTAGCGTTAATATCCTTGGGAAAGGTATGAATCCTATTCTCCCTCCAGCTATGGATAAATAGTAGGGTAGACTGGACACTTTAACCGTTGGTTAGGCAACCGGTCTGGGAGAAGGAAAACTCTGAATTCAAACCTGTTGATCTCCGCTTAAAAAATTGATCTTGTGTCACATCCTGTCCGTGCGGAGGGGTTGGTAAATATGTATATACTTACATACACACCAAATGCCTGCATATATGTATTGATAGAAAATCTCTCTCTCTCTCTCTCTCTCTCTCTCTCTCTCTCTCTCTCTCTCTCTCTCTCTCTCTCTCTCTCCACTCTTTAAATTCCCGAACTGAAGCCTCAGCACCAGATGCAGTTTACTGTTATACCCCTAACACTCCATTTCTGTGGGTGGAGGCCTTATCTCTCTGCAGGGCACGATGTATCAACGTATTCTAAACCCCGTCAACAGGGCGATTGAAGAGGGGAGAATTATCTGTATCAATTTTTCAGAATCGATGTGTCAGAGTTTCAATTAGACAATCAAAGTTCGAATTCGCATTTGGAAGTCATGGCCCCCCACGTGTTTACCCCCTTCTGTCTGTGACACACTGGCAGATGATGTGACTCTTGTCTTTGTATGCCACGATTGTTAATGGACAAAAAGCTAAAGCACTCGATGAATCTTCTTTTTTTGTTTGTATCTGTAAACCAGTACTGCTCTGTCTCTATCTCTCTTTCTCTTCTCTTTCACTAACACATCTCTCTCTCTCTCTCTCTCTCTCTCTCTCTCTCTCTCTCTCTCTTCTCTCTCTCTCTCTCTCTCTCTCACACCTCTCGCTCTCACACACACACACACACTCTCTCTCTCTCTCTCTCTCTCTCTCTCTCTCTCTCTCTCTCATCTCTCTTCTCTCAAGAATGTGATAAGAACTTATTACTCCTCAAGAGATGTCATAATGACCCCAGCAGGACATCGAAACGACATTTTCGATTATGATTCCAACCAATCAGAAGAGTCAACTGATGCAATTAGCACCGATTGCGAGATCTGTTCAGGTTTCCCTTTCACAATTCGCTTATTTATTTATTTAATCATTCAGAATAATGAGGGTGAAGACAAGTGCCGAACACAATGAAATGCAGTTCGGCTACAGCAAGAAATAGAAATACACCCCAGGGCGCCAAACTAGGAAATATGGCAGGACCCTAAAGCTAGACCAAGAAATTTCAGGGAGCCAAATAGAAATGGACAGCTTGGGGGGGGGGAGAAAAAGAGCGAGGTCACTACTTCCTTGACACACATCAAATCGAAAAGTTTCAACGCTGCTCTTCCTTATTAAAAGCCCCGACTCCCCAAGTCATGACACTCTATCCAGGCAACTTATTGTCTATAAACAGACATTGCTGCCTTTTATTGTGAGACAATTCCATGACCAAGTGCGTTGATAAATAATTAATACGCTAAGCAATTTAAAGAGAAACATTTCTTTGGTTTCTGTAAATAAACATTTCAATGTTTGATATTCATAAAGTTAGGAAATATTCTTTAAACATATGAATATAAATATGTGCAAAACAGTTATAAAAAGTTTATAATGAGTTGGTAATAAAAAAAAGAAAAAAGAAAAAAGAAAGGAAAAGAAAAGAAAGAAAAAAGAAAGAAAAATGTTATATTGGCTGCCTTTGGCAATAACTGTGCCAATTTATTGAGCTAACTAAAAAATAAATAATAAAAATACTTTTAATAAGATTAAATCAAATTTAATCTTCCCTGAAGAAACAGAATTTTTATTTATAAGATAAAATTTAATTTTCTTCTGTATAAACTTTTATTCTGTTAAAAAAAAGTTTGATATAACTGATATATAATTCTCTTTGCTTGACTGTTGGGTGGAGAGACTTCTTCATTGATTTTTTGTTTGTTTTTTGTTTTTTGGTGTGGGTGGGGTCATTTTGTTTTTTACATTTGAATTATTATTATAATATAATTATTATAAATATATTATTATTTTTCATACCAGCGTTAGCTGATAGACTCACTGGAGTCTGAGTGACAACAAGTCTCCTCAGGTCTCCAGTACTCTTCTGAGTATTCTAACTGATTTCAGCAATGCTGTTTTCTGGATGGTCTTAGTTCTTCCTCTAATTTCCAATTCTTTTAGTCTCTTTTCTAAGCTTTTTGGGACCATTCCAAGTGCACCAACTACAATTAATATCACTTTTACCCTCATATTCTACAGCTTTTTCAATTATTATTATTATTATTATTATTATAATAATTAATAATAATAATAATAATAATAATAATAAATGAATTGAAAGATCGACAAATACTTGGACATAGCCAGAGAACTGAAAAAACTGTGGAACATGAGGATGAAGTAAATACTCTTTGTAGTGAGTGCCCTTGGGAGGGTCTCCGTGGGTTTGGATAGAAACTGGAAGAATTGGAAATCAAAGGATGAATCTAGATCATCTACACCACAGCATTAGAATCGGCTAGAATACTCAGAAGAGTCCTGGAGGCCATGGGATACTTTTTGCCACTCAGACTCCTGTGAAAGACCACTAACACTATTGTCTAAAAGTCGCAATACGTGAACAAAATTCTTATTCATATCTCTCTTCTCTCTCTCTAATATATATATATATATATAGATTATATATATATATAATATATATATATATATAATAAGTCATCCGCAGAATCCGTGTTTTGATGTTTCACGTCCCTTCAGTGTGGCTAAACACACAGCAACTACCTCTGACCAGGAGCGAAATCCGACTTACTTTTCGTCAGCCCAATTCGTTAACCTCTCGACGTTAACCTTTGACAGCTGCCGTTAAGGGGCAAAAGTGTTTAAACTATTAAAAACATACATTTGTTTATATATTTTACGGTCACCAGAGAGATCCAGTCTGTAAGCAACAGACGATCATTGTTTTATGCTGGTAGTGAAAGCTAATTTAAGTCACCCCTAGAGAGCTCTACCGGGTTTTGGGAGCATATAATCAGTCATCCACAGACACCGTATTCCGGCGTTTCACGTCTCTTCAGTGTGGCTAGACACAGTGAATGTTGAAACTATCCTAGCATATATATATATATATAATATATATATATATATATTCGCGCGCGTGTGTGTGTGTGTGTGTGTGTGTGTGTGTGTGCTAGGATAGTTTTCAATATTAACTGCATGTCCTCTTATCATGGCCTTGTGCCAGACTAATGCAGATTTTAATTGTTCTTCCTGACTTGCTAACTATATATTTAGGCCATTTGGTTTTCGGTGTCCTATCTATACTACCAACCACATTAATCGCAGACATTTTCAGAGAAACTCAATGGCATCCAGTTCCATTCTATTCAGCATCCATTTCAAAGTTGGAAATATTTTCGGAACTATTTTTGTCTTTGATATCTATCTACCCTTTTCCCTTGGAGAATTTTATTTAACTCTTTTGCGGCTACATGATCTTCTTCTCCAACCTGATACTCCTAGATTAATTTGATTCATCTACGACATTTTTTTACTGACAGAAAAAAACATAAAAGGATTAATCTATTTCTCTATTTCTCAGCCTTTTTACATTTCGTCTAACCTCCCCGCCGCCCAGTCCGTTCTCCATCCATCAAACGGTGACATACAACTCTTTGCCTAATTGTATCCAGATGTTGGAAAAGAGAAGGATAAATATTTTTCAAATGACATAATGGTATATGTCGTCTTTCTAAATCGTTATCAACCGTGCCGATCCACGCATCTCGAATGACACCCTCCAACACTAGCAACCCTATGTTCCACACTTTGTCGGTAGAGTTATCTAAGCGGTTTCTGACATCCTGACAACATTTCGCATACCCCAACCCACTCACCTCGATCCAACAGACACACCTCTCACCTCTACCCCTCCCCCTGTTCTTTTATGCTGGTTGTCTCGGCCCAAAGATTCCAGACCGTCAGTTTTTGGTATAAGGAACCTGATCTTTGACCCGGGAAAACACCCTGTGCTTAAATAATTGTTTGTTCCACTCTCACCTTCTTCTTCTTCTTGTTATTATTATTCCTCCTCCTCCTCCTCCTCCTTCTTCTTCTTCTTCTTCTTCTTCTTCTTCTTCTTCTTCTTTGTACCTGTTCCATAGGATTTGCCACTTCTCTCCCCTCTTCGTCACGTGACTGTATTTCCTCAAGATATGCAATCCCAACTCCGAAACTATAATGAACGCGATTTCCCTAGGCATAAAATAATCCCAGACGGGTTGATATGCCGTTAAAATCAATCAATAAAATTCTGGCCAAATTAAGGTGTTTTTAAAACTTATTGGAAAATTTAATAATAATAATAATAATAATAATGGACAAATATCTGGACCTTGCCAGAGAACTGAAAAAGTTATGGAACATGAAAGTGAATGTGATACCAATTGTGGTTGGTGCACTTGGAACAGTCCCAAAAGGATTAGAAAATGGTTTGGAAAGTTTGGATATCAAAGGAAGGATTGAAACCATTCAGAACACTGCACTGCTGCAATCTGCCAGAATACTCAGAAGAGTCCTGGAGACCTGAGGAGACTTGCTGTCACTCAAACTCCAGTGAAATACCATCAGCTAACACTGGTGTGAAAACTCAAATGGAGTGAATAATAATCTATATATTGATACTCGTGTTCCTTAATTGTATGACCGTTATCATCTTGTAATACCCTCTAGTTAAAAATGACACCGTCCGAATGGTCCAAGATAAAATGCAAAAATATAAATCCAAATTAACTGGTATTGCTTATCCACCGAATTCTTATTTCTTGTGAGTGTCGTCACCTCAGCTAAACAATGGTCATTCCGTTTTTATTATAAAGAAAGAAAGAGAATAAAAAGTACATGCTACACAAAAAATATAGAAATAATCTCCCCGCTGTGTTTCCGTTTCCGACCACCACGGGTATGTTGTATTTAAGCGCCTGATTCAAACTCTCTCACTCTCTTTTCTCCTTCTTCTCGGACTGGACGACATGGGTTAGACATTTGTGTCTACACCCCACCCTCTATCCCCAAGTCAGTAAGTGACTTCAACCTTATGGACGATCCATAACTCCTTCTATAATTTTTATATACATGTACGTAACTATTGAATGTGTCCTTTTATTATATCTTGTTTCCTTGTATGTGTATTTCATGTTATATGTTATTCCATTGTGATTTTGATTAAAGTCCATCTTATATGTTTAACACCCTTGTCGGAGTTTGTTCGTCTCAACAAGTTATACCATATAGTATAACCTTGAACCTTACAGTAATAATAAAAAATTAAGAGAGTGGTATTCGTGTTGTACAAGCGTTGACCACTATAATACTACTAGGTACAAATGTTTCCCTTGTTTCTTTTCATCTATCAACCTTTTTTTTTAACCCGTTACCCTAACTTTCAACTGATATAAAATGATGACCCCATGCATCGTGATATCCATGTTTTGAACAAAACCAATGCACAACGGCTGTAAATGCGTCGGTCACACAATACGATTAGAGAAATATTATTAAATTAAATTAATGAAATAACTAATTAAGACTGAGCCTATTCTAGTAGTGACCACCCCAAGCGGATTTAACAGGTTTGAATTCAGAGTTTTCATCCCCCAGACTGGTTTCCAAACCAAGGTTAAAGAGCCCAGTCTGTCCTACTATTTACACATAGCTGGAGGGAGAATAGTTGGATTCATACTTTTCCAATGAATTAGCGCTATGTAAACTGTAGTCCATTTCCTATGACTCTAACCATTACACCACGCACCTCCAACTAGCTCACAAACTCACTCAATGGATCTGATTGTGCATTTATTTACCCAACCCCTCCCCTACGGGTAGGATGTGACACAGATCAATGTTTAAGCAAAGTACATCTGGTTTGATTTCAGAGTTTTCCTTCTCCTATATTGGTTGCCTAACAAAAGCTAGAACTAGTCTGCCCTGTTATTTTCTAATTGGTATTCTCCTTACGGTCAAGTCACGCTGAAAGTACCGATTCCCACTAAATCACCAAAGTTAAGCAGCGATGAGTCTGTTCAATGCTTAATTGGGTGACCACTTGAGCAATAGTAGATACAGTAAGTCAACCTGAGTACTTTATTTCTCAAAATAACTTGATTTGGCATTAAATGATCCGTAAAGGTTTGATATGCCGTAAAACAAAACAACCATCTAATCAACTATCTCTTCTTAATTCTCTCTTCTGCTTTCCCATTAGATAACCAAAGTTAAGCAATAGAATACTTAATTGAGTGACCATTTTAGCAATAGCAGGTACTGTAAACAAGGTGAATCCTCGTTTATCAAAAATGAATTGATTCGGCATCAAATGACCCGAAAAGGTTTGATGTGCCGTAAAACAAAAACAAAACATCTCTTTTATCATTTACTTTTCATATTTTTTCTCTTTATTTATTTTCTTTCTCTTTAATCTCTTTCATCTTGGCTTTTTTCTATTTTTTAATTTTTTCTTTTTTTTTCGTATTTTCTTCTTCCTTCTCTTTCTCTTTCTTTTTCTTTTAACTTTCTTTCTTTTATCTCTTTCTTTTTTCCCGCTTTTTTTCCTTTCCTTCTTTTCTTTTTCCTTTTTTCCCCTTTTTCTTTTTCCTTCTTTTTCCTCTTTTTTATTTCCTTCTCTTTTTCTATTCTCTCTCTTTTCTATTTCTTTCTTTTCTCTTTCTTTTTCTTTTTTTTCTATTTCCTTTTCTTTCTTCCCCTTTCTTTTTCCTTCTTTTTCCTCCTTTTTTCCTTCATTCCTTTTTCTTTCTCTTTTTTCTTTTTTTTCTTCCTTTTTCTCTTTTCATTCTTTCATCTTTTTCTCTTTCCTTTCCGTACCCCCTTTTCTTTTTCTTTTTCTTTTTTCTTTTCTTCCTTTTGTTATTACTTCTCCCCCACTTTTTTCTCTTTCCTTTCCTTTCCTTCATTTACTCTTTCCTTCCTTTTCTCCCCTTTTCTCTTTCCTTCTCTTTTTCTCTTTTTCTTTCTCTTCTTCTTTCCCGTTTTTATTTTATCTTTTTCTTTCTGTCTCCAACTGAACAAAACAAGCAGAGAAAGGTATTAAGTAGGAACGGTTGCTTTCCTGTCCAACGCCTACAGTCAATCATTTGCTCAAATATCTACCCCCGACCTCCACCTCACCAACATCCCCCCTTTCTACCCACTCACGTGACTCCCCTCACCGACCCACCCCTCGCACGCGCACGCGCAGTCTTGTGCATTCAGCTAACACAACACCGTTTACACATTCACGAACCGTGGGGTGCCGTTTCGCTAAAGGCGGGAAGAATCGCTAAAATCTCGATGTCTACATGGAAAATTATGTCCGACAGAATATGGAATAGGGAACGGGGTGGGGGAGACAAAGACGGGGGTCAGGGGGGGGGGGAGAAAGGAAGAAAATTACAACCACAAAACTCTTGAATCGTTCGGATCTTATATAAATCCTAGACGCAAAAGTTCTGAATCCTGCTGTGTGTTCCTTGAGGAGACCAATTCCTGCGAGGCCGAAATCCCAATTCGAAGCAGAAAAAAAAAACACCATGGAAGAAGTATCTTGACACCAGCTGGCCTCCATTACAACCGTTCGGTCTCATTTCCGGTTGCACAATAGGACGTCCGGTTCAATACTTCCGGTAAGAGATTGGAGAAGCCAATGATGTGTCGAGTGCTTTTCTCAAACCCCTCAAGATTTTTGGACACGTTCCATTCACTGTCGCCATTTTGACCTAGATATCGCTTGTAGCGAGCTTCCTGCATCTTTAACCAGCAGTTTTGGGCGTTGTTATCTTCTCTTAGTTCGATCGTTTATCAATAGGGGGCAGTACGTGGTTAAGGGTCGTTCGTCTCTTTTCTTGTCTTCTCAGCGGGATGACAACGTTCGAATTTAAGTAACAAGCCGGCAATCTTTTCATATTTTTTCTGTCTTTTGTTTCTTTTATTATTTTATGTAAAAAGATTTTTATCTTTTTTTTTTTTTTTTTCACTTTTTCACTTTTGCTGATGGAAGGACAATATTGTTTTGTGTATAACCAAACTCGATTACAATTTTATATCACCTGATTATTATTTTCTTACTTTTACAAGGGTGAGTCAAAAGCTTTGCAATGTTTTAGTAGCATGTTAGTTTTTGGTACTGTTGCGAGAAAAATAAAATTTAAGTTTAAAAAAGTCTTTATTGAGGGCGGATCAAATAATCGAGTACAGCGCTTACTGGTAGACTAATGTTTCCTTTCCTTTATCTTCTCCACTTTTTGTTTCGTCGAATCGACATCTACTTGTTGTTGTTTTAGTATTATTGTTGTTTCTTCTTCTTCTTCTTCTTCTTCTTCTTCTTCTTCTTCTTCTTCTTCTTCTTCTTCTTCTCGATGCTACTGTCTCTCTGATCTCGTAACGCGCTTTTTCCTTCGCTCACACCTGGGTTTCTGCTGGTCTATTCATACACCCAGCGCCCTCGTACTTCTAGCTGTCATACGGGCATCTGGGTTTACCATACAGGAACTTGGGTCAATTCAATCCTCAGTGCTACGCTCAAGTATCGCCTTTTTCGTATTCAGAAGGACGTGGGTTGGATCTTAGATCAAAATCCTACACGCCAGATAATGCCTAACCCACTTCTTCTCGAGAATCCGGCAAGTCCTCATTTCCGCCACTCGACCCGTGTTCTCTGTCACAGGAATGTACACCAAGTGACTGAGGCGCGTGTTATAATGGTTAGAGTCGTAGGAAATGAATTCGTCGACCCGAGTTCAAATCCTGGACGAGGCTGTTTGCATTTCATAAAGCGCTTGGGAAAAATATGCATCCAGCTACTCTCCCTCCAGCTATGGATAAATAGTGGGGCAGACTGGGCTCTTTAACCTTGGTTGAGTAACCAGTCTAGGAGAAAGAAAACTCTCAATCTCTTGAACTCTGCTTAAGAAATTGACTTTGTATCACATCCTGCTCGTGTGGAGGGGTTGGTAAATATATATATCAAGTGACTGAAGCAGTTATAGCGATTGGTACCTGCTGTGGTTCGTAGTATCATGGTTGTAGTTGGTACGCTGACATGTTGTGCATTGCTTCATTCCATGTATGATATTAAAGCAACACAGAAGAACATCAATTCGTGAACTTATGCTTTACGAGTTCGAACTGAGCTATAATGCCGCGCAAGCAACCAAAAACGGTTGTTGGGCAATAGGTGAAGTTTGGTTGGTTGGTTGGTTGGTTGGTTGGATTTTACGGCATGTCAATCCTTGTCGGGTTATTTCATGCAAAAGAATTTTTGTTTTATTGGTTCTTGATGAGAATTCAAAATTTTTTTGAAACTCATTTTTTCTATTTAGCCCATAGATGGGACCCTAACTTCGGGTCAGAGTAGACCTGGGGACAATGGTGATAAAGAGGTACTCCACGCTCCCCAGAGCTCCAAAACTCTTCACCATTAAAATCGGTTTAACGTTATATTGTGGACAAAATAGGTGAAGGTAGAGTTGATCAGACTACAGTAACCAGATGGTTCAAGACATTTCACTTGGCTCAGGCAAGGTCTGGGAGGCCTAATACCGTGGATTCCGAGGCCGTGCTCCAAATCATAGAGGCAAACCATCAAGTAGCACTCGGAGAATATCAGGCGATCTCGGCAGTGTGGTTTGTCACGTTCACGACCCCAGCAAATGTATTTTTGGCCTCAACACCAATCACGGGATTATTTATAACTATTTGCTACTTTATTTATTTATTTACTTTTTCATTATTTAGTCACCAAAAAGTAGTATATCTCAGTTCAAAACAAGCGGGAAACCTGGAAAAAACAGCTAGTGTAATGGTTAGAATCCCCGCCTGTCAGCCTGGCAGTTAGGGTTCGAATCACACACAGAGCAGTTTCCTGTCTATAACTCTGCTGATGAGGCATAATATGCCGAAATATACATACAGAGATTGACTTTTTCTCGGTTTGTTTACGCCTTACATTTGAACAGATATGCCCGCCTAATTCATTAATTATCAACTAATTAATTTTCAAAAATTAGGTATGACTTCAATTAAGCACATATTCTCTCAAAAATTGTCGGCTATCGCCATCTCAAACACATTGTTTGTTTGCTTTCATATTTTTTATCTAATATGTTATAAGATTTTATTATTAATCAAAGAGACTAAAACATTCTTAATTTGTGAACAATTAATACAGAGCACAGGTGTGTACATTTGGAGAGCAAAGCTGGGTTTTTTTTGGGGTGGGGGCGTCTGCTTCACGTTACCAAAATATTGCAAATCTTTTGACTCACACTGGTATTTTTTAAAATTTTTGTATGGACTTTGTTTTTATTATTATATTTAATGTCATCCATTTCGCTTGGATAAAATTGCTAATAGAGAAAGATAAGGCGGGAAAAAGAGTAGAATTGAATTGACTAGTAACGAGACTTGTTAACCATTACAACTAATTTCTCCTTTGCCTCTGCCAGGGTGAAGACCACAAAAGAGAGAGAGAGAGGGGGGATCCAGAGAGGAAGATCACCACGAGTGAAGAATCTTCAAGTGTCGGACGTTCGTTGTGAAAAAAATAAAATAAAAAAGTATTTTCTTTCAGTGATAAAAGTTTTATTGGTTGTGAAGAGGAATGCTAGCCACAAACATGTTTTTTTGTTTTTTTAGATCATTTCAATTTGCTTTTATACGAGATAGATAGATAGATAGATAGATACATACATACATACATACATACATACATAGACATGGGGAAACTACGATAGATAGATAGATAGATTGGTTGATGAACTGATTCAGATTGATTAATTGATTGATGGATGGATAGATAGATAGATAGATAGATAGATAGATAGATAGATAAACAAAATGGAATAAATAGATTCGGCAGTGAAAGGTGCTTTCTAAAGGTTATATAATCTCTCTCTCTCTCTCTCTCTCTCTCTCTCTCTCTCTCTCTCTCTCTCTCTCTCTCCACATACACACTCACACACACACAGAGAAGAAGAGAGAAAGAAAAATGGATTGAGAGAGAAAGATGAAATACGATTTCAATTGTCCCCAACACAACACCGTAATAGATTTACATTAAATAATCAATTTAATAAAATTAACAATGAGAGAAACTGATACAATTATATAGATACAATAAATCCATTTTGTTCTTTTTGTTCTTCTTTTAGGGGCGGGGGGGGTGGTTCTTCCTTCTATTTTACACCAGACTAACAAATTAAAATATTAACGAACATGAATGAACAGATGAAAGAGAGTTGGCCAAAGTGAGAACCAACTTAAACTTTTGTCATTTTCATTATTTTTTTTCCTTCTTCTCCTTGATAAGTTAAAGATAAATTTAGGGAATTGCATTTCTTCGTGGGTAAGGGTTAAAGCAAATGAAGACAAAAATAAAAAGAGATCGCTTCGGACAGCCGGGCCAAATGTCAATATTTTTTATTTTATTTTATTTATTTATTTTATTTTTTTTTTGTAATTAACGTAAGACAGACAGACAGACAGAGGAAAATACATTGAATACTGTCCGTCTGTTGTAGGCTGCCCGCGTCTGTTGTAGGCTGCCGAAACACTGAATCTCTCAAAGCCTCCATGCTTCCTGTAGTCCGCCGACACTATATCTGATGCCCCTCTCCACACACATATGCACACACACGCACACATATATGCATATTACTACTGTAAACTGTTCATGTTCCTGATACTAATACATTATTCTGTGTAATTGACATGAGACTTTGATGATCTGTGGTGCACCTGAGCACTGTACACAATAAATTTCATTATTATTATTTAAAGTAAATAAAAAACATACAACGAATGAGAGAGGGAGAGATAAAGAGAGGGTAAATAGATAGTGAGTGAGTGAGTGCGTGAGTGTGTGTGTGTGTGTGTGTTGGCCGGTTGGTTGGTTGTCTTGTTTTACAGCATATCAACCCTTTTAGGGTTATCTAATACCGAATGAAGTCATTTTGATAAACAAAGGGACTCACATTGCTTACAGTAGCTACTGTTGTTTAACTGGTCACCCAATTCAGTACTGAACAGGCTCATCGTTGCTTAACTTTGATGATCTAGTGGAAATCGTTGCTTTCAGTATGACTTGAGGAAATAATTACACACGCTCACATTAAGAGGGGGGAAGAGTGTGCTCTTTATATTCATTTACACCTAATTGACATTGATGTGTTGAAACAGACAGAAAAAAAGAAAGAAAGAAAGAAAAGAAAAAAGAAAGAAAGAAAGAAAGAAAGAAAGAAAGAAAGAAAGAAAGAAGAAGAAAAAAAGAAAAAAGAAGAAGAAAGAAGGAAGAAAAAAGAAAGAAAGAAAGAAGAAAGAAAGAAAAAGAAAGAAAGAAAGAAAGAAAGAAAGAAAAAAGAAAGAAAGATAATTATATTTACCTTTCAATTTGATTACTATCTTTCTTCAAAGTCTCTTAAATTCTTCCCATTCTAAACAACTTATTCTATTCCCGACCAACACCCGGGGGGGGGGCTGCGGAGGTTTGAGACTAAGCCATTTTTTTTTGTTTTTGTTTGTTTCTTTTTCTTCGTTCAACAAAATCAAATTAGAAGTGACGACCGAAAACAAAAAACACCGAGAAAAGCAAAATATAAAGAAAGAAAAAAAAATTCGTTTACTGTCACGTGACTCCCTTCACGCCCCTGACCCCCGACCCCCGACCCCCGACCCCCTCCCGCCAAATTGCTGATCGAAAACACCTGTGCCATTTTTGACGTGATGAAATTGGTCGCCAAAAAAAAAGAAGAATTAGTCTTTTCTTTTTTGACTTTTTCAAAGTGAAACATTTTTTTTTGTTGGAAAGAATTTTTGAGTTCAAATTTGGTTGGGAAATAATTTCACTGGAAAGACAACGAATTAAAGAAACTCATTTTCCGCAACAAAAAAAAAACTTGCAAAATTAGTTTTTGGGTTTCTTTTTTTCCCACAGAAAAAAGTGTTCAAATATTTTTGTTCACTTTTTTATTGGTTACATATTCGAAAAGTACAAACATTTTTACGGGTATGGATCAGGGTGTATGTGCATACGTGCTTGCATGAGTATATGTGTGCGTGCATGTGTCAGTGGGTTTATGTGTGTATGTGTGTGTGTGTGTGTTTACGGGTATATTGGTATGGATCAGGGGTATGTGTGTCTGTGAACGTGTGAGTATGTGTGTGCACGCGCGCCTGTGTGTGTGTGTGTGTGTGTGTGTGTGTGTGTGTGTGTGTGTGTGTGTGTGGTCATTAAGTTTGAAGTATTGAGTTTATATTATAAATAAATAGATAAGGGGAAATAGTCTATAGTTATAAGATGGTGAGGTTCCAGTTTTGGAGGTTTGGGGGAATGTGGAGCACCCTTTCATCACCATTGCTCCCTAGTCCACTCTGACCCGGAGTGGTAGTACCTGTTAGGGTCTCATCTATGGATTAAATAGAAAAACATGAGTTGATAAACAAAATTGTATTATCCATTAAGAATTTATTTATTTCAAAACTTTATCGGCATTAAATGACCCACAGAGGTTGATATGCCGTAAAACAAAATCAAACCAAACCAAATCTATAGTTATAAGTTATAGCGATCGGGATTAGCGCGAACGCAGACTTCACACTGTTGTTTTGCGGCATCTCGATTAATGGTACCGGAGAGAGAAAAACAAATGAAGAGATGACAACGGCGAGTTTCACTGATATTATCAAAAAGAAAAGATCAAAGTAGTTTGGTCATGTGGTACGTAAAGACAACGCTAATTGTGTGAATCATTTATACAAGAACGATTTTACTAAGAGGAAGACCCAGAGGATGAAAACTATAACAATGGGATGACCCTGTAGCAATTGTCTGTCCGTGCTGAGTCCAAAAGGGTTATCTTACCTTGGCGCCAGGGTTTCGCCACGAGGTGGCTCTACTAGCTGAGTATTTAAACTCAGTCCGGGATGGCCTCTATCTCTTTTTTGGTCTGGCATTCACAAAGCTGGACTAGACGAGTGGTGTTTCTGTCCATTAATGTGGATGGGACTCCTCCCCCTCCCCCACGGCGAACTGCACATGATCAATTGTAATCAATTGTTAATAAATTAATTAATGAATACGATCCTTCTTTCCTTCATTTCTTCCTTCCTTCCTTCTTTTCTTTCCTCTTTCTTTATTTCTTTCATTTCCTCATTCATTCATTTATTCTTTCTTTCACTCACTTTTTTTTAAAACTCTTTCACAATCTTCCGTCACTCGTTCCTTCTTTTCTTTGAAATGTTCCTCTCTAATTCCCTTCTTTTGATTTCTCGGACGAACTGCATATTGTTGATAGATAAACGAATAAAAGGGAAATACTCTATGATTATGAACTATAATTATCGGATTTATTCCCGCCTCTAAAAAGAGTATTTACGGGGTTTCGTTGGAGCCCTTATTCTCCGTTAGTGGTTATTGTTCGGACGAAAGAAGGAAACAAACACGAATATAAAATGCAGACACATGTATTATCAAAAAGTAGAGAATTGTTGCAAATTTTAATGGCATTTGCTACAGACTTATCTGAGAGGTGCAATAAAAAGTTCTTGGTGAACTACGCTAGAAATGTGTTCTACTCGCTGGTTAATGTTGTTAAGACGCTTCGTCAGGTCTGTTCTCGTTCCTCAGCCTTCTGATAAGTATGCTGTCGAAACGGCCTTCAGTGGTATGCTGGTTAAAGGCAAGGTGATGTGAGCGCTTATTTCAGCGTCTCTCCTCGATAACTGCTCCCTGATAAGTCAAGATGGTTTTGGTTTTGGCGCCAACATCGTATTGGTGATTCGCCCTCTAGCGGCAGATTTCTGATACTAATTTTAGATAGCTTTTGTCTGAAGGTCAGTGTTCGACTATTGGTCAGTGTTCGGTCAGGTGATCAGTGTTTGGTCATGTGACCAGTGTTTGACCCAGGGGTCAAGAGGCCTTGTGATTGATGCAGACAATATGAGTATCAATTAAGATAAGTTGGGATTAAATTTTGAAAAGTGTTCAAATGTTGACCGATGACCAAACAATAACATGTTTGGTTTTTTCATGTCAGAATGAAAATACAGGAGGAAAAATGAAGACATTAAAATATGAGAGACGATGGGGCGGGGGGAAGGGGGGAAGGGGGTACAGAGAAGAAAAAGAAAAAAGAGAAGAGAAGATTTAAGTTAGGTATTAGATTGAAAAATTGAAACTCACAACCGACTCTTACTTTGAAATTAATATTTCTAAACATATCTATCTACCAATATTTCTATCTATCTATTTATCTATCTATCTATCCTTCTATCCATCCACCCGTCCGTCCATCCATCCACCAATGTATCTATCAATCTATCAATCCAGTCTGTTTATATCTATCTATCTATATATATATATATATATATATATATATATATATATATATATATATATATCCCAGTCTGTTCATATCTATCTATCTATCTATCTATCTATATGTCTGTCTGTCTGTCTGTCTATGAATCTATCCACCAATGTATCTATCAATCTATCTATCCCAGTCTGTTCATATTTATCTATCTATCTATCTATCAATCTATCTATCCCAGTCTGTTTATATCTATCTATCTATCTATCCACCAATGTATCTATCAATCAATCTATCTATCTATCTATCCATCTATCTATCTATCCCAGTTTGTTCATATCTATCTATCTATCCACCAATGTATCTATCAATCTAGTATCTATCTATCAATCTATCTATCTACCTATCCCAGTCTGTTCATATCTATCTATCTATCTATCCATCAATCCACCTATGTATCTATCAATCTATCTATCTGTCTTGGGGTTTTCATGTGTATACTGTCGACACGGGCAGTAAGTAAATAAAGTTGTCGGGGCGGCCTAAAGTCGGTATCGGCTAAGGAGTCTATCCCCTTTGCACTAGCGCAAGAGCTAGGAGATTGTTTTTGCGTCTGAGGTGGAGCGCTACACCTACCATCAGCTCCTTATATAACCACACAGATCCCTGTGCTACTCATACACAGAGTTGGCGAGGGCCAGTATCGAACTAGAAACCTTGTGGTTTCTAGCCAAACGCTCTACCGATTGAGCTATCCCTCTGCACCTCTGCATGGGTCCTCCTGTTGTCTGTGTGTGGTGACCCGTAATACCAGACTACAAGTGGTGGCTGAGCTGTTTGTGAACCGGATACTAATTGGGCCCGTGACAAACAACCCTCCACTTCGGCCCTTACTTGGACTAATCGGACGGTTGGATGCCTCATCCGATCAATCAGCTGGTCATGTTAAGCCCTAGCATCTAAAAGATTGTTTCGACCGTATTCTTCGAATTGCTCTTAACGCAAACACCCTACCCTTTTTATTATATAGGTGCTAGAAGGCGGTGGCTGGGGATCAACCCCTTGTTTATAAATATATATAAACATATTTATTCTAATTAGTTAATACATATGTTGTTAATGAAAAATCTAACATTAAAATTATTTCTACCAATTTAGTGTCCTAGGTATGACGCTAAACTACATCTACAGGTGGGATTCCAATTCTAAAGCTCTGAGGAGCGCTGAATACCCCTTCATTGCCATTACTCTCAGTTCCACTCTAACCCTGAGTGGCAGTACATGTTAGGGTTAAATCTATGAGTCGTACGACCTGGACCCTAACGAAGCGCCTGGAGAATGATCTAGATGGGAGCTGCACAAGAATGCTGCGAGCGGTCGTGAACAAGTCGTGGAAGCAGCACCCCACAAGGACGCAGCTGTATGGCCACTTGTCCCCCATCTCCCAAACCATACGAGTAAGACGAGCTATGCATGCAGGACATTGCTGGAGAAGGAAGGGCGAGCTCATAAGCGATGTACTACTGTGAAAGCCAGCACATGGGCACGCTCATGTGGGCCGCCCAGCCAGGACCTACATTGACCAACTATGTGAGGATGCTGGCTGCTGCGCTGAGAAGCTCCCAGAGTCGATGAATGATAGGGAAGGTTGGCGAGAGATCGTCATGGATATCCGTGCTAATTGCGCGACATGATGATGATTATTGATACACATAAAGTTAATGACAGATCTAACAGGAAAATTATGTCTACCAATATATTTACACATTGAATCAATAAAAATTATTTCTATCAGTTTATAAAACCAAACAAAAAATTGGTTAGGAGGTTGATTTAGAAGGCTATCACAATGTAGATGTAAAGAAAAAAAATAATACGGTAACAATGATGTTGTGTGTTAACCTGTATTTTATTCCTGAATTTTCGAGATAAAATCTCTTTTTCAAAAGATCACTGGAACTGAAGTAGTCTAGTTATGGCATTTCTATTTAAATGAATTTTTTTTTTTTAAATGATGGTATTTTTTATATAACTGTATTCTCGTGTTGCATGTTTACGTGAATGCGGGGTTTTTTTTTTTTGTTGTTGTACGTGTGCGTATGTTGTCATGCAAACAAAAAATATTTATCTACAAACTATTCGCTAACAAATCATATAAAAAAAGTTTTAGCATAGGATAACCCACAAGGGTTGACCTATCATTAAACAGAATAACCAACTAATATAATTATTCCTACTGATTGATACATATTAAGTTAATGAAAAATCTAACATGAAGATGATATCTAACAATTTATACCTGTTAGGCATGGCATAACCCCAGACGGGTTGATATGCCGTTAAAATCAATAAACAAACAACAAACTAACAATTTATAAATATACATGAAGTTATTTGTCTAAATTTTGTAGATGAGACTTGATAATTTATAAAGGGTTCAGTTCGAAATTCTGTGAAGGGTCCCGATTGCGATATGAAGGCTCCTATGTTCAACAAGAAGGTTCCTGAGTTCAACAAGAAGGTTCCAGGGTTTGACAAGAAACACCTGATGAAGGCCGGAGTTCATATCGGCCGAAACGTTGTTTGGTTTGTTTTGTTTTACGGCATATCAACCTCAGTGGGTCATTTAATGCCGATAAAGTTTTGAAATAAATCAATTCTTAATGGATAATACAATTTTTTTATAAATACATTTTTTCTATTTTATCCATAGATGGGACCCTAACAGGTACTACCACTCCGGGTCAGAGTTGACCAGGGAACAATGGTGATGAAGGGATGCTCCACATTCCCCAAACCTCCAAAACTGGAACCTCACCATCAGATAGAGTTTAACGTCATTCCCAGGACATGTAGACCCGCAGCCACCGCCTTCAAGCACCCATATGATAAAAAGGGGTTCGGGCTTGCCATAAGGGCAATAGTGTTGGGAAAATCATATAGGTGCTAGGGCTTGACGTGACTAGCCGATTGATCGGAGGGGGCCTCTCCGACCGCCCGTCTAGCCCAAGATAGGGCCAAAGTGGAGTATTGCATGTCATGAATTGCTCATCCACCTGGGCTCTATCCTTAAGCATCACGGGTCGCCACCCACGGCCAACAGGTGGCCCCATTGGGGGAGTCTTATCCCTCTGCAGAGGTGCAGTCGGTGCATTCTAACGCCACAGCCGACAGGGCGACGAAACGTTGTGTACATAACAATAAATACGAGGACAACGATCGGAGAATTCTAATTAATACAAATAAATGAAGTTAATGAAAAATCTAACATAAAAATTATTTCTACTAATTTAATAATGCACAGGAAATTAAACAAATTTATAAACAAAAAAAAAAACAAGATTTGGTATGAAACAACCCACAAAGGTTGTTAGACATTTAAAAAAAAACAACCAACCAACTAAAAAATATCTAATGGTGCAGTCTTGAACAAGTGTTGAGGTTGAATATTCAAAGTATTGCATAATGGAAATAATGCGTGAAATAACAGAATTTACAATAGGTAACAAAATAAGGCGAGGAGATGGACACACACGAGGTAAACTCAACAATGATTTATTACGAACTGATTAATTTTTTTACAAGTTAAAACAAGCGGGAACAAACCTTGGGTGGAAGTGGGCGGAGTCTGAGCTCCTGCTGATGTCACATAAAATATATTTATTAATAGAAATATGAACATATAAAAATCTTAACAACAAGGGACAGACAATTTCAACATGACGTCACCGACAGTACAGATTTCAACGCCTACACTTACATCATTTCTCAATGTTGATAATGTTATGATGAGGATGGAAATAGACATTGAAATATTAACAAAATCAAGAAGACTTTATTTATTGTATTTTAGCCGACGATTGATTAATTTTAATTATATTTTATCTTATTGCTGGTGCTTTTTATCACAACACTCATGTCGTTTTTGTATTTTATGACTCTTACGTAAGGCGTTATGAACAGAAAATAAAAAAATGATCACTGATAATGCTAACAGAGACGAACCTGAATCCGAAATGTAAATATTATTATTTAACTTTAATTTCTAGTCAGAATGGTTATTTAATGTAAAACGACATGAGAATTGAAATGTAACAGAAATTAGATGAGAGATAAACTAACAAAATTTAAAAGAACATTAATAAATAATATCAGTGAAGATTATGTAAATGTAGATTTAGAAATTGATGTAAATATGAAAGATATTACGAAATAAGTAGATAGATAGATAGATAGATAGATAGATAGATAGGAACAGATAAAGATAGATAGATAGATAGATAGATAGATAGATAGATAGATAGATAGATAGATAGATAGATAGATAGATAGGAACAGATAAAGATAGATAGATAGATAGATAGATAGATAGATAGATAGATAGATAGATAGGAACAGATAAGATAGATAGATAGATAGATAGATAGATAGATAGATAGGAACAGATAAATATAGAGATAGATAGATAGATAGATAGATAGATAGATAGATAGATAGATAGATAGATAGATAGATAGATAGATAGATAGATAGATAGATAGATAGATAGATAAATATAGATAGATAGATAGATAGATAGATAGATAGATAGATAGATAGATAGATAGATAGATAGATAGATAGATACAGATAAATATAGATAGATAGATAGATAGATAGATAGATAGATAGATAGATAGATAGATAGATAGATATGACAGATAATGATACTATAGATAGACAGATAGATAGATAGTAGATGGATAGAAACAGACTGAGATAGATAGATAGATAGATAGATAGATTGATGTGAGTGTATGGGAAAGAGAGAAAGGGGAAGAGAAAGAGAAAGAGAAAAAAGAGAGAGAGAGAGATATGAAATGTAGGGTGATTTTCTTTTATATTTTATCCTCCCTCCTTTTCAACTCCTCTCTCTCTCTCCCTCTCTCTCTCTCTCCACCCCCCTTTCTTTCACTAGTTTTCTCCAATTTCTCTCCCTTCCTCCTCCCTCCAGGTAGACCAATTTTTCGAACCAAATTAAAATTAGTTAAATTTATTATTTAAGGTCAGATTTTTGTCTAAGTCGAAAAGTAGTAACATAATGAGCACCAGTAAAAAAAACAATTCAAAATAATATTACACATGTATTTTGTTTTTAATACATTTAAAACTATTTTTTCGGTCAATTTTGGTCAAATATATTTTAAGATGGTCGCCGTGAGTTGCCGTAAAATTCGTGTTTACAAAATAAATTCAACACTCTCAATTGAAAAAAAATACCAAAAATCAGGGAATTATCCGATTTTAATGGAATTTTCTGCATTGATTTATCAATGAATGAATTTTATAATATATTAGTTATTTTATTTCAAAACTTCCTAATTTAATTAGGTATTTCTGCATTTCTGAAAATTTCAGTAAAATCGGATAATTACCTGATTTTTGGTAAAATTTTTTTGCAATCGCGAATGTTATATTAAATTTGTAAAAAAGCCATTTTAAATCAGCGTCTCAGACCGAGAGCGATAGAAATTGACCGAAAAAATCGTTTTAAATGTTGTTTTTTTTTTAATGGTATATGTAATGATATTTTTCTTTTTTTAATGATGGTCATTATCTTACTACTTATCGTTTTAGACAAAAGTTTGACCTTAAATAATCGATTTAATTAATTTTAATTCGTTTTTAAAAACATAAAATCTGTCGCAAGCAGATGATCTTTGGGCCATCCTCCTTAATATTTTTTCACACCTTCGGTCTTTTGTCTTTTTATTAATGCAGAAAAAAAGTATCAATCACATAACCCACCGATATTTTGTGCCCCAAAATAAGGAGAGGGTCAAAGTTAAGTGACCTGAAACAATCAGAAAGTTTTGAAATAAAACAACTGATGCATTTTAAAATTCATTCATTGATAATCAACACTGAAAATCTCATTAAAATCAGATAATTCCCTAATTTTTGCTAAAAAAATAATTCAAACGGCGGGGGGGGGGTTTGTATTGTAAAAACACGGATTTTTCCACAAATTGGTTATACCTATTTCGATAGGTATAAATAGAAGAGAGAAAAAAATCCCGAATGACTTTTTTTTCAAAAACGCAGACAAAAAATATTTACTTATTTAAACCGATAAAATAAAAATAATATTAATTTATTTATCTGTTTGTTATTTGTGTTGTTTATATTGTTAAATCTGTTTAGCGGTTTCGAGGCGCCACATAAAATAGTTTGTGAATAAATGAAAGAAAGAGAGAAAAACTAAAGAGAAAAGAATTGTTCTTTCATATGGCTTTTGTCCAAACCACTTAAGCACCCCCTTCTTCAATAAAGAAAAACGATTTGTATTGCTGGGTGGGTGGGTTTGATTGTGGGGGTCGGGGAAAGGCGCTTCTGTCCACTTAAAAAACAATTGACACAAACGAATCATCTATCGTTTAATCAAATACATCGACCGATAAATTTATTAACTAAAACAACAATGAAAGATTATCCTTCCTCACAGATTAAGTCTGATGTTCATTGATGACAGTAACTTATTAAATAATCGTCTTTCTTGAATAAGAAGAGGGAGAAATTGTTATTTTTAAAAATACATATATAAATAAAATACGTACAAGGGAGATAATTATAATTAAAAAAAGTTAAACTAATGTAAACATTGATTTACTCGTAAATAAAGTCAAACCCGAATTATTGGGTCATTCATTTATTATTTTGTTGAATAATAAGAGGAGGAATCACGTTTTGACAAGCGGGAATGAACACCGAGTCCGGCGAGAGTAGCCTCCCTTTGTTATTATGCGCTCTGAGACGTATTATCCTTCTTAACCACGTGGACGCTACGTCGAGGCGGGGATCCCCTTAGCAACTCGGTGACTCCGTTGCTAAGGAACAACGCACTATGCCATATCGGAGACGCCAAATCAGTAGCCGTTGTAGAAACTGTTAGAGAAACTACACATATATATATACACATATATATATACCTCAGGGTGTGTGTGTATGTATATGTATATATATATATGTATATATGTATGTATATATACTCTAATGGAAGACAGTGCTGAATTTTTTCTTTCGACACAGGGTGCACGAGGAAAGGCAATTTATTGAGCTGTACACTTCAATGTATGTATAATTAATTAATTGATTATATATTATGAAGGCGGGGAGAGAAAAAAAAACTTTCTATTTATCTTCTCTAAGTGCTTTTTTTTTTTAAGTAACTTAATTTATTAAACGGGTTTTGTTTTTTAAAAAACAAAACTGACCAGACAAGAAGTAGAAGTAGTGTGTTGGTAATAATAGTTTATGAGAAAATATACGTTAATTTCAGAATTGATCGATTTTTTTTATTATGAGAAACAAAGAGAGAAAAAGATTGTAGTAGAAAGATATGGTCAGATAAACAGATTTTAACTTAGCCTGGCACAAGGCCTCGATTATCGAGTACCGAATGCTGACTGATCTCATTCAGAGCAATAACAGATGTTTTACAAGAGTTACACACACATATATATATATATATATATATATATATATATATATGTGTGTGTGTGTGTGTGTGTGTGTCGAGAATGTTTTTCGAACATTGGACTTTACAGTCATGATGATGATATGTATATATATATATATATATATATATATATATATATGTGTGTGTGTGTGTGTGTGTGTGTGTGTGTGTGTGTGTGTGTGTGTGTTGATTGGTTGGTTGGTTGGTTTTTATTTTATGGCACATCAACTTTTTTCATGCCGAATCAAGTCATTTTTGATAACCAAATGACTCAGGTTGCTTACAGTACCTGCTGTTATGTAAGTGGTCACCCCATTAAATATTAAACAGGCTCATCGCTGCCTAACTTTGGTGATCTAGTGGGAGCCGGTGCTTTCAGTATGACTTGACCGTAAATTATGTGTGTTTGTGTGTGTGTGTGTGCACATGTATGTGTTCGTGTGGATATTGACAAACTTCGATAGATAGACAGATAGACAGACAGACAGACAGATAGATAGATAGATAGATAGACAGACAGACAGACAGACAGACAGATAGATAGATAGATAGACAGATAGACAGATAGATAGATAGATAGATAGATAGATAGAACTACAGATAGATAGATAGATAGATAGATATGAACAGAATGAAATATCATAATCTCCTGGTTTTAAATGTTTCAATTTATAAATGAATTTCATTTATCAATTTATTTATTTCATTTCTTTATTACAATATTTTTTTTTTGTAAATAGAAAAAGAAAAACATCAGTTTAAATAATAGATAAAATCAGTCAATAAAACCAGGACTGGATGATGACTTTATAGGCTCCCTGGGCTATAGATTTTATCACTGATAATTAAAGAAAAATACGTTAAAGAAATATTTCATTTATTTTGACAAAACAACTCATAAATTCAATTGTAAACAGTTATTTTGTGTCATTTCTTGGAAACAAATTCCTCCAAAAATTCATGAATTATTATTTGTTGAGAACACAGTTTTTAATTGCCATGTGATCTCTTTTTTTTAGTTGTCCTTGTGCCATTGTTGATTTGTGAATATTCTTTAGATGTTTAATCTTGGAGAAATTCCTCTCTCAACTCAAATTAAATACAAGTAAATCTGCAGGGCTATTTTGATACAAATGCACAATATCTCACAAAAGATAATATCATTAGAATTGCATTTTACATATAAATGGAATTAGTATTATCTGCATTATTCAGACTATTGTCCTCATCTTTATTGTTATCTGTACAACGTTTCAGCCGATATGCCCTCCGGCCTTCTTCAGGTATTTCTTCTCGGACTCGGAAACCTTCTCGGACTCGGGAACCTTCTCGGACTCGGGAACCTCTCAGACTCGGGAACCTTCTTTTCGGACTCGGGAACTTTCTTGTCGTAGTCAGGAATCTTCTTGTCATAATCAGGAGCCATCACGGAACTTTGAACCTAACCCTTTATTCAGTCCTCGTGGGTATCCTGTTCTCATTCCGCTAACCATAGCTGGGGTAGGAGTTGAGTTAATTATTTTTCTATGTTACTGCTGCCGCTCAGGATTGAACCTGGAATCCTGAGATAACTGTCACTTAGAACTGTCTTAACCTAACTATTTTATCTACTAGGCCATGTGTCCAATTGAAACGTTGTACAGATAACAATAAAGATGAGGACAATAGTCCGAATAATGCAGATAATACTAATCATCAAGCCTCATCTCAAACATTCTGAGAAAATAGCATTAGATATCAGAAACTCCCAAAGTAGCCAAACCCTAACACAAACCTTAACCTTAACCCTAATCCTATTATCTCAAAGGTTTCGGGTATTTCTGTGAAATGTAATGAAATGTAATTCTTTTTATACATAATCTAATAATATTATCTGTTGCGCACTATTGTGCATTAGTACTGCTTTAGCTCAGTCGGTAGAGCATCCAACTAGGAATCACAAGATTCCTGGTTCGATACTGGTTCTCACCAACTCAGCGTATCAGTAGCACAGGGATCTGTGCGGTAAAGTGAGGAGCTGATGGTAGGTGTGGCATTTGGTCTAGCACTAATGAAAAGGGTCTCTGGCTGATACCAACTTAGGCCACCCCGATAACTTTACTTATTTTACGCTATTCTAATATTTGAGAATATAGAAGTTAATCTACTATTTATGACAAAGCTGTAGATATCAAAGGTTTTCAATACTTATACTTTGTTTCTGCATTCATAAATGAATAACTCTCCACTTACTCCATGGACTCCCTCACCAACAGTTGGAAGACCCTGGGTTACAGCCCCCTGGTTACGGCTTCTGGGTTATAACCCCTGGATTACATCTCTTAAAGCTCATGCATTAATTCAATACTGTGTATATTATACATACTTATTAAGGTACTATTGCACAATAGCGCGCAAGAGATAATATTATTAGAATTAAGTTTTATCTATTATTAGCATTAGATGTCAGAATCTTCCAAAGTAGCCTAACTCTAACCCTAATTCTAACTCTTACCCTAACACTAACCCCACAAAGGTTTCAGGTATTTACATGAAATGTAATGCTTTTTATATATAATCTAATGATATTAACTGTTATGCACTGTTATGGATTAGTATCCCTTATTATTGAGAAATACTGACAGGTGCTTAATTTCTTTTTCAAATATTTCTTTTAATATCAAATGTATTTGATGTCTTATAAGATGCACCTCAATTTTTGGCTGATATTTAAAAATAAATAAATGTTTGGTATTATTGATTTCAAATTGTTTGGTTTTATTTTAATAAATATGAGAAAAAATCTCAGAGATAATGCTTAAAAGTAATCCATTATCAAGAAGAAATAACTAATTTTATTCTTTACTTCCTAATCTAACAAAATAGGTAAATTAGGAAAAATTAGCAATGAAAGTAGGGAGTGATAGAAAACGATGGAAGAGTAAGTTTCAAAGCTGTTCTATTTTTCGATTACACCCCCTCTGTTTGAAATCCTTTTATCAGCATTCTTATTTAGTGTCATTAGTCTTTCTAATTTAATAAATTTAATTACATTAAAACTTTGATACTTAAACCTGTAGGGCACATATTCTGGCTTGTAATAATAATAAGCTGTGGAATATGAGGGTAAAAGTTATACCAATTATATTTTTTTTATGTTTCTTTGGGTTTTACGGCATCTCAACCACTTGGGTTATTTTATGCCGAATACTTTTATTGGTAATACCAATTATAGCTGGTGCACTTGGAACAGTCCGCAAAAGTTTAGAAAACAGACTGGTGGAACTGGAAATTAGAGGAAGAATTGAAACCATCCAGACAACAGCACTGTTCACATCAACTAGAATACTCAGAAGAGCCCTAGAGACCTGAAGAGACTTGTTGTCACTTAGTCTCCAGTGAAAGTCTATCAACTGGTGTGAAAAACCCATAAGGAGTGTTGGAAAGTTTGGATATCAGAGGAAGGATTGAAACCATTCAGAACACTGCACTGCTGCAATCTGCCAGAATACTCAGAAGAGTTCTGGAGACCTGAGGAGACTTGCTGTCACTCAGACTCCAGTGAAATACCATCAGATAACACTGGTGTGAAAACTCAAAAGGAGTAAATAATAATAATAATAATAATATAATCTGCTAGAATACTCAGAAGAGTCCTGGAGACCTGAGGAGACTTGTTGTCACTCAGACTCCAGTGAAATACCATCAGATAACGCTGATGTGAAAAACTCAAAAGGAGTGAAAATAATAATAATATCTTTTTCAGCTTGATATATTAGACCTGAGACCTGTCAGCTGTTCCTTATATTTAAAATATTTATCTTATTTCCACAGAATATTTATATTCTTTCCACAATTCATCCAACTTTGCCTTAAAAGAATTAAAAGATGAGGCATTCACTATTGATGATGGTAGTTTATTCCATGAATCTACAACCCAGTTTCTGAAATAATTTTGTCTTACATTTGTTTTTCAAAGTTTTTTTTAAAGTTTATTTCATGACCCCTAGTATTGATTTTTTGAGTAACAGGTTAAAATTTGTTGAATAAAATCCATGAGTATGTTTACAGACTTCAATCATATCTCCTTTAATTCGTCGATAAGTCAAACTTGGTAAATCAAAGTTCATAATTCTTTCTTCATACGAAAGATTTTTCAAATCATTATAATTTTAGTAGCTTTTCTTTGTACTCATTTGATGAGTTTTATGTCTTTGATTAATCTTGGACCCCAAACCAAATTGGCTGACATTCATATCCTCTCACCCCACTGATAAGTTATTTTTAAAGTTTCAAATGTATTTAGATCATGTTTACATTTGCAGGGATTTTTGAAGTTTAATTTAAGGTCCATTGTAGCAATAGAACTCCACTAGCCGGTAATTTAAAGCTGACCCTTGACCTTATAAGATGTATGGAAGTGCGTGGTGTAATGGTTAAAGTTATGGGAAATGGACTCGTCGCCCCGAGTTCAAATCCTGGACATGGTAATTGGATTTTCACTTAGCGCTAATACCCTTGGGAAAGGTATGAATCCTGTTCTCCCTTCAGCTATGGATAAATAGTAAGGCAGACTGGGCTCTTTAATCTTGGTTTGGCAACCAGTCTAAGAGAAGGAAAACTCTGAATGAAAAACCTGAATGAGAAGGAAAACTCTGAATGAAAACCTGTTGAACTCCGCTTAAGAAATTGACCTTGTGTCACATCCTGTCCGTGCAGAGGGGTTGGTATATATATATATATATAAGACATAGGGTGATTTTCTGGGACATTTAGTGTAAAGAAAAGTGCATATTATAAGTCGTCAAATACGGTATATAGATAAGTAAACAGATCCAACCTATCAACGCCTAATCTACATAGACCTAAATAAAATAAAATCTTACATGCACACACATGATTCAAATTAATTCACCTGCCTTTTTCTTGATAATTTAAAAACATTTCATTCTTTCTCTAATTAGATAAGTTAAATAATCAGTTAGAATGAAAATAGGAAAGAATTAAATATGTACATAATGTATTATTTCTTCTCCTAGAAAAATATTTATTTTCAAGTGTTAAATAAAGTTGATTTTTGAAATGATTATTTTTATTATTGATCAAAAGTTTTTTAGTAATGAATTATCAAACTGACTCATACGAAGAAGAAGAAGAACAACAACAACAACAACAACAACAACAACAACAAGAAATATCTTAGTTGATTTAAATGTGAAGAGACCAGTTGAATCTTGTTTTGTTTTGTTTAATTTGGTTTTGGTGTTTGCTTTTAAAGAAATTACGAGAATCGAGAAAGAAGGACAAGTCAGAAAAAAAGGATTGACTTATATTAGAAATGATTTTTTAAAGTCAAAGAAAGAAATAGATAGATAGATAGATAGATAGGAATAGACTGAGATAGATAGATAGATAGATAGATAGATATGAATAGACATAGATAGATAGATAGATAGATAGATAGATAGATAGATAGGAATAGGCTGACATAGATAGATAGATAGATATGATTAGACATAGATAGATAGATAGATAGATAGGAATAGACAAGCTAGCTAGATAGATAGATAGATAGATAGGAATAAGCTGACATAGATAGATGGATAGATAGATAGATAGATAGATATGAACAGACTGAGATATATAAATAGCTAGATTGATAGATATAAACAAATAAATAGATAGATAGATAGATAGATAGATAGATAGATAGATAGATGTGAATAGACTCACATAGATAGATTGATATATCTGAATAGAATGTAGTAACACAATCTCTTGGTTTTAAAAGTTTCAATTTATAAATGAATTTCATTTATCAATTTATTTATTTTTTATTTCAATAATTTTATTCTCTATTCATCTGTAAATATTTATTTACAATCCCCCACCCTGCACAAGTAGGATGTGACACAAGACCAATTTCTTAAGCAGCAGAGTTGAACTGGTTTGAATTCAGAGTTTTCCTTTTTCCAAGACTGGTTGCCTAACCAAGTTTAAAGAGCCCACCTCCCCTACTATTTACCCATAGCTGGAGGGAGAATAGTTGGATACATACCTTTCCCAAGGGTTTTAGCACTATATGAAATGCAAACAGCCTTGTCAAGGATTTGTTCTCATATCCCTTAGTCAATTGTAAAGTTACCTGTAAATAAAAAACAGTTTAAATAATGGATAATTTCTTCTATAAAACCCAAACTGGATGATGAGTTCATCATAAGAAAACCCAAAAAGAGACAAGAGTCCCAAGTTGAAAAATTACAATTCCTTTTGGTGTTATTTGTTTGTATTTTGGGGACTGTTGTCCTCATCTTTAATGTGTTTTGTATAAACACAACATTTTGGCTGCTGTATCATCTGGCCTTCCTATATTATACCTATACTTGGATACACAGGGAACACCTGAGGAAGGTCAGAGGTTACAGCAATCAAAACATTGTGCTTATACATACCCCTATAAAGATAAGGACAACTGTCCGAAAAATCAAACTTATCTTTTTGTGTATTATCTGCGTTATTCAGACTATTGTCCTCATCATTATTGTTATTTGTACAACGTTTCAGCCAATATACCCTCCGGCCTTCTTCAGGTATTTCTTGTCGGACTCGGGAACCTTCTCGGACTCAGGAAACTTCTTTTCAAACTCGGAAATTTCTTGTCATAATCGGTAGCCATCACGGAACTTTGAAACGTTGTACAAATAACAATAAAGATGAGAACAATAGTCCGAATAACACAGATAATACTAATCATCAAGCCTCATCTCAAACATTCAGAGAAATCTTTTTGTGTATTTATCACAATTTTGAAAATATTTTAAAAAGTTGAAAGAAACAAAACCAAAATAAAATAAATATAAAATTTGTTTGAAAAAATTTCAAAATGAGAAAATTTGTCAAGATTTAACAAAAAACAAAATTCAAAACTTTTAAAAGTTTCATTTTAAAGTTTATTTTTTACTCCAACTTAAAAATATTCTCTAAATATAAAAGGATTGATTTTTTTTAAAAAGGAAGAGAATTTGGATCCCACTTCATCCAATTTATGAAATTAAACACTTATATTTTAGAAAGTCTCAAGGAGAAATTTTTATTCAAAGTTAGAATTAGGAATTTTATTTTTCAAAATTTTATCATTTTTAAAACTTCTTTTTACACCTTTTGCTCTGATGATTGTACACACCTAAACACACACACACACACATGCAAACATACACACACACATGCACACACACATACACACACACACACACACACACACACAACATATATATATATATTATATATATATATATATATATAATTGATCAACAAGGAGATTCTAGGATACTGGCTACATGTAAATTATCCAAACTAACTTCCAGCATACACTTGATTTAGTTGGTTGGTTGGTTGGTTGGTTGGTTGGTTGGTTGGTTGGTTGGATTTTCAGGCATCTCAAATCTTGTTGGGTTACTCTATGCTGAAAGCTTGTTTGTTTTATTCATTCTTGATGGGTATTTAACATTTTTTTTTTCAAATTCTTTTTTTTTTCAAACTCGATTTCTAAAACAATTCTTTTTTAAATACATTTTTTTCTACTTAACCCATAGATATGACCTTTATTGGTGCTACCACTATAGGTCAGAGTGGTCCTGGGAGTAATGGTGATGAATGGGGTACTCTACATTCCCCAGAGCTCCAGAATGGGAGCTTCATTATCAGATAGAGTTTAAGGACATTAAGACCCTCAGCCACCACCTTCTAGCACATATATGATAAAAAGGGTTGGGGTTTGCCATAAGGGCATATAGGTGCTAGGGCTTGACATGACCAGCAAATTGATCAGAGGGTGCCCCCTCTCCAATCGCCCATCTAGCCTAAGTAAATGCCAAAGTGGAGTGTTGCATGTTATTGACTACTCAGCCACCAGGGCTCCATCCTCACACATCACGGGTCATGGCCAACGGATGGCACCATTGTAAGGGGGGTTAGGGTTAGGCCTCTGCAGAAATGCAGTTGGTGTATTCTAAAGCTCCAGCCAACAGGGTTGACAGTTTATTTAGGGATCAGCCTTCTATCAATAATACAAGTGTATTAAACAAATTGTAATATTTTAATATTTCTTTCTGAAAAAAGTATTTCTTAAAGACAAAGAAATATGGAGCATAAATCTATCTATTAATAATGGAGATTGACTTCTGGTTGAATTGGATAAATTCAGAAATAATGGTGAACAAAATAAATTAAGGAGACATTTGAGGGAATTATTGGATGAAATATTTAACAGAATTTGATCTATATACAAATCTATTAATAATGGAGATTATCTGTATTTCTGTCTGTAACAAAAACTATGTCATAGCTCTACGTCACAGCTTACATCCCAATATTCTTATGCTATATACACCAAAAATTTGTGTAAGCAATTTTAAAAATTGTTTTTTACTCTCGTCCTTTTTTTTTTTTTTTACAGTAACAAGAAGTTAAGTAAAAAGTTTACAAATAAATAAATACCTACGATTTTGTGTAAAATTGATGTGGAAAATATTCAAAATAATTGTTTGATTATTATATGCACGCAACATTTTATTTGAGAGGGACGGGGCTCAGTTTTCATTTCAAATTGTTTTATTTTTACTCCTTTGATAAATATGAAGATTTTGTTTACTTATGATACAAACCCTCTGACATTGAATTTTTAACTCCCACCCTCTCAGACAATCTCTTTCAAATATTAATTTTTACGACGCCCGGAGTGTGTTTTCTGTTGCTAGTATTAAATGATAAAATCCAAAACACGTACATCATGGCTGTTTTTGCTGGAAATTGTTTTATTATCCAAAATGTCTTTTTCTCTTCAAATTTCAGTTTTACAAACATTTTCATTCAATCTATTTTATATTTAGGAGAAAACAAAAGAATTTTTTTTTTTTAAATCTGTATTTGTAATTGCCAAATAGAATAAAATAAAATGAAATAAATCAAAATGATAATTTTAAAATCTTTAATTGAATAATATAATTATTCAAATGATTTTATAAAATATAAATGTTTTTTATTTAAAATGAAAAAGCCAAATCACATTTTTATAATAGTTTTTTAAATTTTAAGAATTTGTTTTTCTTTTGTTTTGTTTTGTTTTTGTTTTTTTGTACAAAAAAGAAATTAATTTGTTTATTACCTCTACAAATTTTGTAAAACAGTTTTTTATAGAATTATTAGTAAATAAAAAATTCTCTTAAGTTTGTGTGATGTACCCCTGCCCCCCCCCCTCCACAAGGCCAGTGGTGTATTGTAGTGTTGTAATTGTGAAACTCAATTTCTTTTTTCTTCTTTTTAATGGTCAAAAGTAAATTTTTACCACCATTAAATTTGCTGCCAAATGTTCCAAAAGGGTTAAGAAAAAAAGAATATTCTAAATATTCCTGATAAAAATGTAAAAGAAATATTTTTTAATAATTAATACAAAATAAATTTAAATCAATTTGATTATTTTTATATTTTTGCCAAATTGCAATAAATCAGAATTTTCTTTTGGTTTGATTTGTCTCCTTTGATTAATGGCATATCCACCTTCATGGGTTATTTAATGCCAAAACCATCCTTGTAGAAGGACAGTAGTGGTAGAATTTATTCCCATTTCAGTACATTAAGATCATCATTCTATGACAATGCGAAACAGCCCAGGTCAGAAATAATAATAATAATAATAATAATAATAATAATAATAATAATAATAATAAAAGTTTGGAAATCAGAGGAAGGATTGAAACCATTCAGAACACTGCACTGCAGCAATCTGCCAGAATACTCAGAAGAGTCCTGGAGACCTGAGGAGACTTGCTGTCACTCAGACTCCAGTGAAAGACCATCAGCTAACACTGATGTGAAAACTTAAAAGGAGTAAATAATAATAATAATAATAATATGAAGAAACAGAATAAAGAATGAGTTTATAGGTTAGTTGCTTGATTGGTTGGTTGGATTTTACAGCATATCAACTCGTGTTGGGTTATTTTATGTCAAAGATGTTTTTATCTTATTCTTGTTGGGTATCCAAATTTTTCCTTTTAACTCAGTTTTTTAACATAATTTTTAAACATCTTTTATCTATTGAACCCGTAGATGGGACCCTAACAGGTATTACCACTCTGATTCAGATTGGAGCTGGGAATAATGGCAATGTGGAGGTAATCCACACTCCACAGAGCTCCAGAACTGGAGCCTCACCACTAGATTCAGTTTAACACCATACTTTATAGGTTTGATTTGAATTTCTGCAAAGCAATCACTCTTTGTAGCTCATTTGATTGAGCAGCTGGTGTGTTTAAACAGACTTTTCACACAAAAGGGAACATGAGCCTCACAGAAGGAGACATGAGTCTTACGAAAGGAGACATGAGCCTCACAAAAGAGGACATGAGTCTTACAGAAGGAAACATGAGTCTTACAAAAGGGGGCACAAGTCTCACAAAGGGGGACATGAGTCTCACAGAAGGGAATATGTCTTACAAAAGGAAACATAAGTCTCACAAAAGAAGATGTGAATCTCACAGAAGGGAGATGTGTCTTACAAAAGAAGGCATGTCTCACAAAAGGGGACATGAGTCTCACAGGAGGGGACATGAGTCTCACAAAATGAGACATGAGTTTCACAGAAGGGAACATGTCTCACAAGAGGGGACATGAGTTTTACAGGAGACATGAGTCTTACAAAAGAAGACATGAGGCTCACAGAAGTAGACATGAGTCCCATAGAAGGGGATATGAGTTTCTCAAAAGGGGACAGGAGTCTTACAGTAGGACACATGAGTCTCACAAAAGGAAACATGAGTCTCACAGAAGGGGTCATTTCCTTTATCATTACATCTGATCTGTGTTGTTGTTTCCCATTGTCATAGAATGACAACTAAAGTGAGTTGGATTTTTTTTTAATTTAATTAAATTTATTTGTTTAAACATGAAAAGACAATGATAATGAAAACTGATGATGCTTCATCTAAAATATGGATCAATAAAATTCACTAATATATTAAAATTTCTAAGTGACAATTTCTTTTGAGAAAAAAGACTAGCTAAAATATTTACATGTATTTTTCTTTATTATTCAATATAAATTTGAATATCTCAGATTATTTCAATTCTATTTCATTTATTTTATAACTTGGACTTATTAATTGTTTTTAAAATTCGGTTGCTATGGTAACACAACACTTGCTCAATTTGAGCGGCAAATAAATATGTCTTGTATTCAATAACAGTGTCACTTTAGGCGACATTGTTATGGTTACAACTGTGACATACAGGTGTTACATACACTCACACTCACACATGTGCATATATATGACATGTGTGTATGTGTGTATGTGTGTGTGTGTGTGTGTGTGTGTGTGTGTGTGTGTGTAGTAGGCGTATTCTATTAAAGGGGACAAACAAGTATTTAGTGTTGAGTTTATTTTATTGGCCTTTTCAGGTTGCCTGGCAAACTGTTTCAACTGTGGATTAAGCCAGTTGAAAAATGGTCCAAAATCTCTGATGTCATCATAGCCAAATCCTTTGTTTGTCACAAACTTTAATAAGATATGCATACAAGAAAATATACAGACTAAATACACATACACACACACTCACAATATATATATATATATATATATATATATATATATATATATATTGTGTGTGTGTGTGTGTGTGTGTTTGTATGTATAAAGTTAAACCTAATGTGTCAGATATACCTACTAATAGTTTTGCTAAGCTAATCAGGACAAGAAATATATATATATATATATATATTATATATATAAGAAATGGATATAAAGTAACCTACTCGAGTTTCATCATCTGAATCGTCAGGGTTACATCTGCTGAATTAATTGAGTTTTCGATTAATATCAGTTGGTACCACGTATGTCTGTTGAAACGGGTCTTATCTTTTATAGATCTAATTAATTCAGCGGATGTAACCCTGATGATTCAGATGATGAAACTCGAGTAGGTTACTTTATATTCATTTCTTAAATAAATTTTGCTCTATATATATATATGTATAGATAGATAGATAGATAGATAGAGAGAGAGAGAGAGAGAGAGAGAGAGAGAGAAAGAGAGAAAGAAAGAAAGAGTGAGATATAGATAGATAGATATGAACAGCCTTCTTCTTCTTCTCCCCCCTCCCCACTTCTTCTTCTTCTTCTCGCCCTTCTTCTTCGTGTGTAATACTCTTATTTTCAAACCTTAAAAAACAAACACTTAGAATGATATTACCCTGCATGTTCAAATACTTATGAGATGTATTGTCATTCAGAAATTTCTTTTCTTCAAACAGATTTTACAAGTATTTAAAAAAATCTGCACTGAATTTTTGAACAAATATTAAAACATTTCCTTTTCTTTCTTTGTTTTCAGTTTTGCAATATTTCGATCGATTACAAAATCAACTTGAAATCCAAACTACAAAAAAAAAAAAAAAAAGAAACTACAAAAAAAAAACTTTAAAAAAAATAAAAATGGATAAGAAATTAAAGAGAAAAGCACTTGTCAATTTCTATAAAACGTTCATCAATTTTCTGTAACAAAGAATTGCAAATCTGTCCGTGACCGCATGAAGTGTCAGCGATTTAACTAGTGAGTTTGGAAAATATTTTCGGCAGGAATATGAATTTTGGAAATATGGAGGCAAACAAGAATCTCAAATAATTTCTTTTGGTAGAACAAGAATTTTGCAGCGTCTCACAAAGAATTGAATCGGAAATGCCGGCAGCAAAAACAACTCTTGAAATTTCCCAGGTAAGTGGAAAGAAATTCATCGACATATATTTATCGATGAGTGAGAATTGCTTTAGAGCACATACACATGCACGTAAGCACACACACTCACACACACACACACATACACTAGTAAACATGCATATATACACATACACACAGTGATATTCATTTACATACCCAGAGACATGTATTCACACCTTAATTAAATGATTTAAAAAAACCTTAATTAAATGATTTAATAAAAATGTATAAAGAATATATTACTCCACACATACACACACACACACACACATATATATATATATATATATATATATATTGAAGAAATGGATACAATAGAAACCTACTCGAGTTTCACCATAAGGATCTTCAGGGTTAAATCCACTGAATTAATCGAGGTACCGATTAATTGCAGCCGATTACACGTGTGTTCATTATTCAATGAATATAGATTTGCTCTACTTTGTATTGAGCACTTTGTATTTGTTTTATCGCTGACTTAACCCTTGGATTTTGTGCACCTCCAACGATCGTGCCCATATTCACCGGTAAGCCACCTTTTATCTATATAAATACATATATATATATATATATATATATTAAACTAGCTTTACAACCATGGAGTGAGTGACTGACCCTTCCCAAAATGCACCAAACAAAGAAGACCAGCCTTCCCACCATGTCCCTCAAAATAAACTAGAATTAAATAGATTAAACTAAAATTAAGTGTTTGATGCTTCCCATGATACACTACACAACTGCATATAGGGACAAAAATGAACACTAATAATTCACTTGGTCTGAAAATCACATAGGCGAGAAACTATCAGTTCCAATCACTGTTGATTTCATTTCTTTGCTACCCTAATCTATATATATATAATATATATATATATATATATATATATATATATATATGTGTGTGTGTGTGTGTGTGTGTGTGGTGTGTGTGAAGAGAGATGGAAGTGAATCCGACGGTCCACTCATTTTATTTAAGCCTGTGTTTTTTCTAATTTCTCACTATACTATATATATATATATATATTTTTAAAAAGAAATGCCATAACTAGACTGCTTCAGTTACAGTGATCTTTTGAAAAAGAGATTTTATCTCGAAAATTCAAGAATAAAATACAGGTTAACACACAACACCATTGTTACCGTATTATTTTTTTTTCTTTACACCTGTATTGTGATAGCCTTCTAAATCAACCTCCTAACCAATATATACACAATGCTTCAAGCAAATTATAAAACTCCCTTATATATATATATATATATATATATATACTAGCAAAATAAAAAAAAAACCTCCAGGCGATGTAAAAATAAATTTTTGAAAGATATTGCTTGAGGAGGTGGAAGTTAAAAATTAAATGTCGGAGAGTTTGAACCATAAATCATGAAATCATCAAATTTATTAAAGGAGTAAAAAAAAATAAAACAATTTGAAATCGAAACTAAGTTCTATTAACTTTAAATATCTATTAAAATAAAACAAACTATATATAAATATATGATACCGGGGATGTATCTATTAAAACTTGTTTTAAAAAACAATGAGGATTGTCTAATGTTGCATGCTCAAATTTTGAGTGTATTTATTCTATGTTATGATGATTTTGGGTAATGTGACGTAAGCAGTGACGTAGTTTTTGTTTCAGACAAAAACTGGAAGCGAATCTCCATTATTAATACTAGCAAATATATGCACCCTCCGGGTGCAAGTATTTAAGTTTTAATATAATAAAATATCATATTAAATTAGAAAGGCTAATGAAACTGACTAAGAATACAGATAAAAAGATCTGCAACAGAGGGGGTATAATCGAAAAATAGAACAACTTTGAAACTAACTATTCCATCATTTTCCATTACTCCCCTCTTTCATTGGTAAATTTTCCTAATTTAACTATTTAGTTAAAAATAGGAAGTAAAAGGATAATATTACAGTTATTTCTTCTTGTAAATAAATTTCTTTTAAGATTTATCCACGAGATTTTTGTTTATATTTCTTAAGATAAAACTAAACAATTAGAAACCAATAATACCAAGCACATATTTATTAAAATAAAATTTTAAATATCAATATGCAAATTAGCCTTCTTGTTCAAACTGTAAACCGCTATTTTGTTGTATATATAAATACAATTGCATGTTATTAGTACGTAGATATGGTCAACAGTATTAATAATGTAAAACAATTTTTATTAATAACTGAAGGTTTAAAAGAATGAAATCATGGAGAATTTGAGGTAAATAATTAAGGGAATTGTGACTTGAGTAGTAATATAGTTTCGGTTACAGACAGAAAAACACACAATCTCTATTATAATAAGAAGATATATATATATAAATATATAGTTTTTTTCCGTAGTTAGGGTCTTTCCATGTGTGGTTTAACCAAGCTGATGCAGGTAGACCATAAGGAGAGCTCAATGTACCTAATACAGTGAGTAGAAGCAAGTTTAGAGTTTTTCTTCATTTACTAAATATATAAATATATATATATATATATATATATTGAAAAAGTGGAAGTAAATCCGGCTTTTGTTGATATTTAAATATGCAAAAAAGATGCTTTAGAATACAGAGTAACATTTTAAAGTCTGTCTTTTTTCACATCTTTCAATATCAAAAAAAGACGCCACATACCAAAAGCAGAGGATTACAGGTTTTTGTTTACTAAGAATTTCTTTTTCTTTAAACAAACGAAGACCCTGATGAAACAAACCGAAACACTGCAGTGTCGGCTTATTAGACATCACTCATCAATGAAACTTGTGTTTTTTTCCTTTTTTTAATAAAATTACACACACACACACACACACACACACACACACACACACATGTATATATATATTCAAGGTGTGTCAACAAAGTATCAAGATTTTTTGTACTTTTTGACACACCTTGTATTCTGAAAAATTAACATTCCATTCATTGTTCATTTCTATCTTGGTAAATACAGCTTCAAAGTCGGCACTTTTATGACACACCTTGTATATATATATATATATATATATATATGAATTTAACATTTTGAAAAAACAATTGGTAATTATTATCTGCTGACAGAATCTGTTTCGACGCCTTAGTAGAAGGGTCATCATCAACGAGCAAAACATTTTATACGAAAGAAAGAAGGGATAAAAAACCGTTGGAAGAGAATAGGGGGTACAAACACACGCTGGAATGCTTGAATTTTTTTTTTAAATGCGCATACTGTTTCAAAAATAAAATAAATTTTATTTTTAAAAATCAGAAGCATTTTTAATTCAAAAATAAACTCAAAAAGAGTTTGGTGTAAATATATAAAAAAGTGTAAGAGATTATAAAAAATGTTCAAAATATAATCCAGCTTAATAAGTTGTTTACATGTCCACAGCACAATTGAAAGAAGATTTACACATTTGTCTCATGAAAAAACAAAATATACGGATTTTTACACCTCCGAAGATTATTCTATGAACACTACAAAAAAAAAATTTACCTACACCACAAACTTTTTGAAACTTAACATCTTCTTTCAATTGTGCTGTGGACATGTAAACAACTTATTAAGCTGGATTATATTTTGAACATTTTTTATAATCTCTTACACTTTTTTTATATATTTACACCAAACTCTTTTTGAGTTTATTTTTGAATTAAAAATGCTTCTGATTTTTAAAAATAAAAATTTATTTTATTTTTGAAACAGTATGCGCATTTTTAAAAAAAATTCAAGCATTCCAGCGTGTGTTTGTACCCCCTATTCTCTTCCAACGGTTTTTTATCCCTTCTTTCTTTCGTATAAAATTTTTTGCTCGTTGATGATGACCCTTCTACTAAGGCGTCGAAACAGATTCTGTCAGCAGATAATAATTACCAATTGTTTTTTCAAAATGTTAAATTCATTCTGTCGGATTAATTTCCATTTATTTACACACACATATATATATATATATATATATATATATATATATATATGTATATCATCATCATCATCATCATTATAAATAAAGTATGCCATGTGTGTGTGTGTGTGTGTGTGTGTGTGGTGTGTGTGTGTGTGTGTGTGTTGTTTGAATATCAGGTATAGTGTAGTTAAATTACAAAAAGTGTGGAGGTTTTAGACTTGGTTTTTGAAATTTGTCTTTTCCTTAAAATTTACAGTTTGTGGAGAAATATTAAAAAATGTCAACCTTAATTAGAATTGTTTTTATTTGTTTGTTGTTTGTTAGTGGGTGTTTTTTTTTTTTTTGCTTTAAGCTGACTGTTGATCAGATCTTTTACACACACACACACACACACCCCCTTCAGATCTCTTCAGCCACTTTTCCCGGCGACTAAAAATGAAACGATAAAAAAAAGAATCCTCCAATTTGTTGGTCTGTAAAGAGACATAATCAATTAATCAGTTGTAAATAATTGATATTAGTTCAGCCTAAAAGTTTTCTCTTTTCGTTACAAAAGATAAAATGTCTCATCTGTTCTGCATTTATTAATGTCTCTCCTTCAACTCAACCACAACATTAACGTTCTTCCTTTGATCAAATCAACCATGACCAAAATCGAATGGATCATTAATTATGGGTGTAATTGCAGGTGTGACGGTGGGAGTAGTACGGCACAGTTGGCGGTTTCGGCAAGGATCGAACTCACGACCTTCTGCTTGTAAAGCAGAATTGCAGCACAGTTGTTTGTATTCTGGGTCATTTGCATGCTATGTGCTATATTAGTGCATTGAGTACATGAAAGAAGACCTTGATATCACCACAATCCCAGCCCGTCCTTCAGGACGGGGTCCGGTGTGCTTCGGCCGCTGGACCGGTAAAGTATAATTAATAGCGTCGACCCCAGGGGGCTTTCCCCCTAGGCAATACCTGCCCTCCCCTTGGGGGCGAGGCTGGGTTTATTGCCCAGTGCCCGAGGCACCCCCTTGAGTGGGAATACCGACGGCATCGACGCAATTTTTGTTTGCCCACGTAAAAATGAGACCTTTGTGTCCAGCTCATACAAGTGGGGTATGTTACCTGCCCCCTCGATTTAAAGGGACAGGGCTGAGTTTATTGCCCAGCGCCTGAGGTGCCCCCCCCTTGAGGGGGAATGCTGATGAATCGACTCAATTTTTCCACCTGCCACCCATGAGTACCACGTAAATAGGGCCTTTGTGCCTGACCTTGTACAAGTGGGGTACGAGGAAAATATCCACTACACTACCAGCCCAGGAGGAAGTAAAAGTTGATAAGTCGCATTATGATTGAAATTTTATCTTTTGTTTACTAGTTTATTTATGCATTTGTTATATCCTTTGTTTTGTTATATTATTAGTTTACAGTAAATTGAGGTCGACTGTATCAAAGACTTAAGGGTACAGAAGACAAATAAAGACCTGTAAAAATCAAAACTACTTTGTTCTTCCTAATGATGGTACAGTAAACAACTGGTAGTGTAATGATATCAAGGTCTTCTTTCATGTACTAAATGTACTAATATAGCACATCGCATGCAAATGACGCCAACTACTCCCACCGTCACACCTGCAGTTACAATGGGATTTTATATCCTTTCTTTTTCTTTTTTTTTTTTGCTTTACTTTCCAAATGACAAACACATTTTACACAAATAAATCAAATGCTACAATCTTCACTTTTTCAGGAGAACAAAAATTTCAATTTTTTATATTTTTTAAATAAAGCAAAATGTCCTACATCTTAAAAGCAGAGAAAAGAAATTATGTAAAATATCTGTTGAAATTGTTAGTACTACTATAAGCGTTGTTTCTTTAGTTCAGTCAGTAGAGCACCTGATTAGTAATTGCAAGGTTCCTGGTTCAATACCAGTCACCACCATCTCAGCGCAAGAGTAGCATAGATTTGGTAATATGATCTGTGCGGTTAAGTGGGAAGCTGGTGCTTCACCTCAACAAAGATAACCTCCCTGGTCTAGCACTAGTAAAAAGGGGATAGACTCCCTCACTGTTCTGCTGGTACCAACAATAGGTCACTCTGCCAACTTCACTTTTTTTTACTGTATGGTTGCACCGATGGAGAAAAAGCAAGATGAGAACTACACATGCTGTTCTGAACAAATCCTGGAAACAGTACGCTACAAAAACAGCTGTTATATACCTCTTTTATTCTTCTGGCCGGATCTGGTATATCTTCTACAGGTCTGGTCTTTCTTGGGGGTTCCGTGTCTGGTTCTGCTGGGGACCATTTCTTATCAGAAGCCTTGTGTCATTGTTAGCTTTTAGTAATAACAACAAGACTTCGATTTACTTTGGATGTTAGTTTATTCCGGAACCCAGGCCAGACAACTGCGCGCTGAGAGTCACATCTTGCTAGCTTCTAACTCTGCAACTGACTAACTGCAACTGTCACTGCAACTCTGAGTTGCTTACTCCTTAAACCGGAAGGGGCTTTCTATCACTTCCGATTCTCACGATCATCCCAGAACGCAAGGTGAGAGTGAGGTCAAGCATTGTCACTCACTCTCAAGGCCATCAGCTGTACTGATCGCCATAAGGATTTCTATACTACCTTAAAAAGTAATAGGGATCCAATTAATATGTAACACAGCAGCTGTACGGCCACTTACCTCCCATCTTATAAGTCATTAAATCAAGACAAGTAACACTTGCTGGGCAATGCTGGAGAAGTAAGAATGGACTCATAAGTGACGTTCTCCAGTGGACTCCTACTGATGGACACACCAGTTTAGGCCAATCAGCAAAATCTTACATTCATCGCTTTTGTGCAAACACTGAACACCGACTAAAGGACTTGCCGTGAGCGATGACCAATCAAGACAAATGGTGAGAGGGAGTCAAGGGAATCCATGCAGTCAGTGTACCTTGATGAGATGATTCATTTTTTTATATCATCAAAATACAACAATTGTTAAAGACATTTCTACGTGTTTTTTTTTTTGTTTTTTTTGTTTATTTTCTTAAATAATTTACTCATTTGAAATTTATCATGCTAATCATTTTCATAATAGCCTAACATTTTTTTAGGTCTTCAGGCTGTCATGCAGAGTAATTCCCATTTAATTATGATTGGGCTTAAACTTATTAATATACTTATGTACCTATATATAAGTAAAGTCGAAGGAGTGGCCTATTGTTGGCATCAGTCAGACAGCGAAGGAGTCTATCCTCTTTTCACTAGCACTCGAACACGAAGATGGTTTTTGCATCTGAGGTGGAGTGCTATACCTATCATCAGCTCTCCACTTCACCACACGGATCTAAGCTATGCTACTCAAGTGCTGAGTTGGTGAACCTTATGGTCCCTAGGTGGATGGTCTACTGTATGATATATATATATATATATACACACACACACACACACACACACATATATATATATATATATATATATATATATATAACGGAAAAGTCCAACGGACCCATTGGGAATACCCCCAGACAGATGGACGCTTGCTTCATATTAACTCTAATCAAAACAAAACAATATAAATAGATTTGAACATTATTTTTTATTTTTTATTATTTTTTTAATGAAACGCTTTTAAACATTATGACACATGCAATTGTTAGACACCCGCATCCTAAGAAATACATTAACACAAATCGATTCTAACTTATTGTTTACATTTTGAATCTCCCAAAAAATCAACTTCTGGTGTGAGATCTTTTTGAATCGAAAGTCAGCGTTCCTTCGCAACAAACATTTTAGTGCAATGAACACACACGTGAAATCAACTGCTATTAATCGGTGTTCCGATTAATTCAGTGGATTTAACCCTGAAGATCTTTATGGTGAAACTCGAGTAGGTTATCTCTTGTACCCATTTTATAATATATATATATATATATATATATATATATCTGTCAAGGTTATAAAAAATAAATGTACTGGGTTTTTTAAGCATAATAGAATGGTGCAGCTGATAATTCGAATGGATCAATGCTAAAGAAATACAGACCTATTGAGTATTTAAGATTTTATATAGCCACAAGTCCCGGTTCAGAAAGTATGGGAGCTTATATTGAAAAAATATTTTGAAGTTATATGTTGACAAATAGTCACAGGAAGCGCATGGTGTAATGGTTAAAGTCATGGGAAATGGACTTGTCGCCCCGAGTTCAAATCCTGGACGTGCTAATTGCATTTCACTTAGCGCTAATACCCTTGGGAAAGGTATGAATCCTACTCTCCCTCCAGCTATGGGTAAGTAGTAGGGCAGACTGGGCTCTTTAACCTTGGTTAAGCAATCGGTCTAAGAGAAGGAAAACTGAATTCAAACCTGTTGAACTCTGCTGAAGAAATTGACCTTGTGTCACATCCTGCTCATGCGTTGGTAAATATATATATGTTGACAAATAGATAAATATACGATACATACATGCAGAACTTATTGATTTTAATGTGTAAATCAATAATAAAATCAATTATAACCTTTTGTATCAAAGGGAAATAATTTTAGCTTAAAAATCATTAATCTATTTGCAGTCCAGCCAACCCATTGGGAATACCCCTAGATAGACGGACGGACAGGCAGGCACACACACACATACACATACACATGCAATCACTCATACACACTCACACACATACACTCGCACACACACGCCAATCACTCATACACTCTCACACACATACACTCGCACACACACACGCAATCACTCATACACACTCACAACATACACTCGCACACACACACGCAATCACTCATACACTCTCACACACATACACTCGCACACACACACGCAATCACTCATACACACTCACACACATACACTCGCACACACATATATGTCTACGTTGATGTGAACATGGCTTGTTTTTTGTTGTTTGTTTGTTTTTTTGTTTTTTTTGTTTTTTTTTTTATTTTGTTCAAACAAATTTGTACTGGCCGTGACACTCCACGTCTCATTAATTATTCAACTGTTTCTCTCAACTTTTTCCCGTCCAACAACGCACACAAATTAAAACATTATAAAAACAAAAGTTGTTTGAATAACAACAAACAAAAGCGACACTAAATCACTTGAACAAATCCCATTTTTATAGGACGAAATAAAAACACCAGCGTTTCGTTATGAAAACTCCGAGGAAGTTAAGCTTCATATTTTCTATATCCTCGGCCAATCTGATAATATTCGGATAGAACTTAATGAAGTCAGTGCTAATATATCCAAGTCGAACAGTTTGACACAACTAAGTGATATCTTTATGAATATACAATAACACTACGTATGCATCACAATATCACGATAAATTAAACCAGAAAGAATATAGTATCACCCATAAATTAATACACACACACAAGCATACACACACACACACATACACACACACACATATATATATATATATATATATATATATATATGAACAACATCCTTCAACATAAGAACTCAGCTCGTTTCCTGAAGAAGGTCTGATAGACCGAAACGTTATAACGTCAACATTCCTACCTACAATAAACATCCATCCAGTACAACACACTTTGTCTACCTTTCTCAACACACACACACACACACACACCACACACACACATATATATATATATATATATATATATATATATATATTATAGATGTGTCATAAAAATATCGAGAAATGAACAATGAATGGAACGTTAATTTTTTCAGAATACAAGGTGTGTCAAAAATTACAAAAATCCTTTGACACACCCTATATATATATATATATATATATATATATATATATATATATATAATTTTTATATGTTTATTTATGGGGGACTATATGTTTACTAGTTTACTAGTGGTGTTATTGTGTGGCATATATATATATATTATATATATATTAATATATATATATACTCATATAAATTATGTGGCATACTTATATATATATACTCATATATATGATTGTTCTCTTCTTCTCCCCCTCCTCTCCCCTCCTCTCTCTCTCTCTCTCTCTCTCTCTCTCTCTCTCTCTCTCTCTCTCTCTCTGCATATATACATGTGTGTGTGTGTGTGTCTATTTATGGGCGATACTATATTTCTACTTGTACAATTTATGGTGATATTGTGTGGCATATTTAGTGTTATTGAATATTCCAACTGATCGCATTGAGTTGTGGTCAATGTTATTGTATCAAGTATCATTCACACACACACACACACGCGCACCACACACACGCTCATACCCACTTGTTAAATGGTGCACAGGCATATAAATACATATTAGGAGTTGTATTCCCTCACACACACACACACACACACACACGCACACACACATACACACATACACACATATCTATATACATCCAAGTCCACAAAACGAAGAGAATTATATATTAGATAAACCGATCAACCAATGTCCGCCTTACTGCACATGCGCACAGGACCGCGCCTCTCATATAGATAATTACATGTCATTACGTGGACAAGTCAATGCACATAAAAATCAATTAGGTTTCTGTCCCGGAGTAAAATGTCACACATCTTTGCAAAAACCGCCGAAATGGTTTTTCCTGAAGATCTCCAGACGGTAACAAGTCGAAACATCATGTGACTGGCGTGAATATCAGGACATACAAAACCCAATAAACCCGCCAGAGCTAATTACAATCACAAACGGTTGGCGGGGCGACGGCGAGGGCGGGGGCGGCAGTGGCGGCGGCGATGTAAAAGGAGGCGCGAAAAATCCACGTGACCTGACGTTTTGTTGTCCGGGAACGTATCTCGAGATCTCAATTTACGAACGATGGGCGGAATGAACATTCAGACATACGAACAATTTCTCTGTTGTCGAAGGAAATCTTTTCTGACACATTTTAAGAAATTGACCCCCGGGGTGGTGGGGGGGGGGGATTTTTAAAGTTTTACTTGTTATAAACTCTATATTCTTTATATCATCCTAGGTATACATAAACTTAATTTACTTCTTACTGAGCGCTCTTCTATTTTTGACCTTGTGCCAGACATAGATAAGCGTAGCGAATAGTTATTCAACTTCAAATGACATAGGTAATTGTAAATGATAAGTTTGGATTTAAATAAAGACTTGTACAATTCAGTATTATCTGCGTTATTCGGACTATTGTCCTCATCTTTATTGTTATTTGTACAACGTTTCGGCCGATATGCCCTCCGGCCTTCTTCGGGTATTTTTTGTCGGACTCGGGAACCTTTTCGGATTCGGGAACCTTCTTGTCGTAATCGGGAGCCATTACGGAACTTTGAACCTAACCCTTTATTCTATCCACGGGGGTATCCTGTTCTCATTCCACTAACCATAGCTGGGGTAGGAGTTGTGTTAATTATTTTTCTGTTACTGCCTCTACTCAGGATTGAACCCGGAATCCAGAAATAACTGTCACTTAGAACTGTTTTAATCTAACTACCTTATCCACTAGGCCATGTGTCCCATTGGAGGTTCCTGAGTCCAACAAGAAATACCTGAAGAAGACCGGAGGGCATATCGGCCGAAACGTTGTACAAATAACAATGAAGTAAACATATCAAACGTAATAATCAAATTATCATACTGTGTTATATCCACAGGTCCTGTAAGGGTTTTTATTGTTCAAACAGTAAATGGTTGCTACCAAATACAAATAGTTTCAGAAAATGAAAAGTTTTTTTGTTCGTAAGTCGAGAACTAAAGTTTCAATAGAGAATTCCCAACGGAAGAATTTTCAGCTGATCGACGTGCGATTCCCAGTGCACTTATAAATCATGCAAAATGAAATGATAATAAGCGCTTAGCGAAGCAACAAAGGGGAAAATTGGTTGGTCTTGATGGCTTCACCCCCGCAAATTGTCTGGTGAGGGGGGTGGGGGTGGCAAATGGCTACTTTCGCTTTGCTTCTTGCTAAACTGGTATTAGCCGAACGCGCGAAACCGTCTTCTGTTTTGAGTGTCTGGCTAATGTTGTGGCTTTGGCTACAAAGGTCGACGTAGGAGAGGAACAAAAGAGATGAACACGTTCAGTCTCACCTTCGCCACACTTGGACGTCATTTGAGATTGAACCTCCTCTCCGACCAACACACTCCACCCACCCCCACCTACCCCAAAAGCGTCTATGATTTCATATTGATAGGACATATTCGACAAATGTCTTCATTTCGAGACATATCGCCTCCCCCCTCACCTCACCTCACCCACCGCCGCCCCCATAATTTCATCAAGCTGAAAATAAGACGCACTTGTCTCTTTAGATTCAGCGGCTAGAACAGCAGACCGGTGACCGAAAGATTCGGTGTCCTTTACAAAAAGATCGGGTTAATGATGCTCATTACTATATAATGAACTAAAAAGAGAAATTTACAGATAATAACTTTTCTGGGCCAAGTATTCAATAGGCACCCCAGAGGCGCATGGAAAATAAACTTTATAAATTGTGTGATACCATTTCCGAACAACATCCTTTTATTTAAATAAACATAACAAATATTTTGTAGATAAAAACTATTTTCATTTGAATAAACATATCTGCATTTCTCTTCTGATTAAACAAAAACTGTTTTAATATAAAAATGTGTCTTTAAAATAAAAATGTGTTTTTCATTTAAAG
>CM042168.1:6501584-6504084 GCA_023376005.1 Doryteuthis pealeii
AAAGCAAGCTGTAATTCAAATACGGATTCTGCATTGCCACAAGCCCAGTACAGAGCGATGGTTTATTTATCTTAACACCATAGCCCCACTAAAGTCATCAGCCAATCAGGACTCAGGGAATGGTATCACCCATATAAAAATATGGAATATTCCTGAGTGTCATATATACCAGGTACTTCATGTCAAATTCACTCAGACTGACTCACTCACTTCAAGAGTGTCCAGGTTTGTTCAGTTAAAACTAAAAATGATCACAGCGAGCTGTGGTTACCAAAATCGACAAACATACAAAAACAACCCTCACACGCTGACACCATTCGCAACAAATTCTAGCATCCATTCCTTGGCGATTTGAAAGCTTTGACGTTTTCCGAGGATTAATTAATTTTGGGTTAATTTTTAAAAGGGCGTCTGAGAAAAATTAAATGGATAATTTTCCACAGTTTACACTTCCGAATGAATCGACAATATTTTAAACTTTTGGTTGATAAATTCATGAAACTGGCTGTGTACAAACGTGAAAGAATTCAAGACGACATCTTTGTGAATTGTTGTCGATATTAATGAAATGTTCTTCAGTGTTTAACTCGCTCACCCGGGAAATCTCTTTGAAAACAATTTTTATAAATTGGATTGTACTGTATTCACGACTACAAAGAAGTTGAAAAAGAAACTGTTGCATACATTATAAAACACATCAAATAAAATCCGAAACTATCCAAACAAGAACATTGTTAAGATCAGCTAGAATATTCAGAAGAGTCCTGAATACATATATATATATATATATATATATATATATATATATATATATATATATATATAAAGATTTTTTTTTAAATCATTTTTATAGTGAGTTAGAAGCATTAATTAAAATGTAATAATATATTTTTGAAGGCGAAATAATGCAAATTTATGTTTAAAAACATATTTATTTATGTTTATTTATGTTTTTAAACATAAATTTGCATTATTTCGCCTTCAAAAATATATTATTACATTTTAATTAATGCTTCTAACTCACTATAAAAATGATTTTTTAAAAAATCTTCATTTCAATATCCCCGAGCAAGGCCTCATTATTTTTATAGTATTAAAAAAAAAATTCATATATGAAATGATTTTCAAAACATCCCGCGAAACAAGAACCCCGCACGGAATCTAACGAAGTTTCACTATCTTTGCCGAGCAGAACTTTACATCTTTGCCGAACGTTTGCATTTACATTAAAACATTCAACGGATTAACATCACAGTTGAGTTTATCAAATACAGATGAAATTTTTTTTTTTAATTTTTCAACCCTCTGAAGATAGGCATAGCCTGAAAATATTAAGGGACCAAAAAAAAAAAAGAGAAAAAAAAATTAAATAAATATGTTTTTAAACATAAATTTGCATTATTTCGCTTTAAAAATGCCCAAACCTGATTTGTGTACTTCCCAAAAACGGATACAGATACAAAAATATATCTCAATATATATATATATATATATATATATATAGAGAGAGAGAGAGAGAGAGGGGAAGAGGGGGGACAGACAGAGAGACAGACAAAAACAGTAACAACAACAGAAACAAAGAGAGACAAAGACACAAGGACATACAGACACAGACAGGGAGAGAGAGAGAGAGAGAGAGAGAGAGAGAAAGAGACATATAAGAAAGACAAACAGACACAGAATGACAGACAGAGACAGACTTTGAAAATTTTCTTTTTTTAATTATGTTTCATTTTTGTTAATTGCAGAAAACGAGTCGAACTCCAATTATGGCTGCTTCTACCAGCGGAAGTGTCAAAGTGGTGAAGGCTCTTCTCCAAAAAGGCGGCAATCCGAATATCATTGAATGGAAAAAAAACACAGCAGCCCATTTTGCAGCCAAGGGCGGTTATTTTGAAGTCCTTGCCGCTCTCGCCGGATTCGATGCAAATTTTGATTGTAATAACAATGAAGCCAAAAACCCAATACATTTAGCGGTGGCAAATAACAACGCACTCTGTTGTAGATTCTCGCACAAAGAGGTAAGATTTCATACACGACCATTTATCATTATTATTACCATCATTATTATCATTATTATTATTATTAGCAGTAGTAGTAGTAGTTGTTATTGTTGTTGTTGTTGTTGTTGTTGTTGTTGCTTTAGTAGTAGTAAAAAAAAAGAACGCGATGAGATATTGCACTTTTCTTGGTGTTGTTCTTGTAAAGAAGAAGAAGAAGAAGAAGAAGAAGAAGAAGAAGAAGAAGAAGAAGAACAACAACAACAACAACAACAACGTCGACGAGAATTTCTGTGTTTATTGTGAATGAAATGCAAAATTTAACCCCTTTAGAGGGATCGTGATCTTACCTTAAAATGTACTCTTCCACCCAAATTCTAAAGAAGCAAAAATTTACGCAAAGAAACAAAGAGAAACAGAAACAACAATTACTGAAAAAAAAATAATAATATCAATAAACTTCTTGTTTAGCATAATTAAATTATAGTTTACATATGTAA
>CM042168.1:6509084-6526584 GCA_023376005.1 Doryteuthis pealeii
TATATATATATATATATATATATATATATATATAGTGTGCTCAATACGTTAGTAGAGCAAATTTATTGTAATACAGGCACAAGTAATAACCTACTCGAGTTTCACCATAAGGATCTTCAGGGTTAAATCCACTGGATTAATAAAGGTATTGATTAATTGCAGTCGATTATACGTGTGTGCCTTTCACGATAACGAACCGTTTTATCGCGAAAGACACACACGTGTAATCGACTGCAATTAATCAAAATCTTGATTAATCCAGTGGATTTAACCCTGAAGATCCTTATGTTGAAACTCGAGTAGGTTATTACTTGTACCTGTATTACAATATATATATGAGGTAATCCAAATGACTTGTAAGTAAGGGATGATTCTCTTTGGGTTCATCGAAATATCACTGTACAACCATACTGTATTCTCTTGTAGCTGCAACCGTATATACTCATACAAGGATTTTTATGAATCCCTAAAGAGAGCTCAGTGTATGATAATCAATAAATTAGATTATATACAGAGCAATATTAAACTTTCAAAGAAAGAAAAACTTAACAAGCTGTCATCCCGTTATACTTTATTTCAACCAGAGACTTAGAAATTGAGTTCTAGCCTCAGGTATATATATATATATATATATCTTATTATAATGGAGATTGTGTGTTTTTCTGTCTGTAACCGAAACTATATTACTACTCAAGTCACAATTCCCTTAATTATTTACGTCAAATTCTCCATGTTTTCATTCTTTTAAACCTTCAGTTATTAATAAAAATTGTTTTACATTATCAATACTGTTGACCATATCTACGTACTAATAACATGCAATTGTATTTATATATACCAAAATAGCGGTTTACAGTTTGAACGAGAAGGCTAATTTGCATATTGATATTTAAAATTTTATTTTATAAATATGTGCTTGGTATTATTGATTTCTAATTGTTTGGTTTTATCTTAAGAAATATAAACAAAAATCTCGTGGATAAATCTTAAAAGAAATTTATTTACAAGAAAATAACTGTAATATTATCCTTTACTTCCTATTTTAACTAAATAGTTAAATTAGGAAAATTTACCAATGAAAGAGGGGAGTAATAGAAAATGATGGAATAGTTAGTTTCAAAGTTGTTCTATTTTTCGATTATACCCCCTCTGTTGCAGATCTTTTTATCTGTATTCTTAGTCAGTTTCATTAGCCTTTCTAATTTAATATGATATTTTATTATATCAAAACTTAAATACTTGCACCCGGAGGGTGCATATATTTGCTAGTATATATATATATATATATATATATATATATATATATATATATATATATATATCAATCTAATCCTCGACACTCCAATGTCTTTTTTCTGCTGTTTATCTTAATCGAAAATCTTTCTCGCTCACCTTTTATTTGACCTTTTTGTGTTTCAGTCTTTTGGGGAATTATCAAATTTTGTTTTAATCCACTTTTCTCATATTTTGTTTTCTAGAATTGATCACTCCCCCCTTTTCTATCATCATTTCCAGATTTTCTTTCTTTCTTCCTCATTGTCTACAATTTCTTCTTCTTCTTCTTCTCGCCCATCGTCTCGCCCTTCTTCTTCTTCTTCTTCTTCTTCTTCTTCTTCTTCTTCTTCTTCTTTCTTCTTCTTCTTCTTCTTCTTCCTTCTTTCTTCTTCTTCTTCTTCTTCTCTTCTTCTTCTTCTTCTTCTTCTTCTTCTTCTTCTCACCCTTCTTCTCTCTTTCTTCTTCTTCTTCTTCTTCTTCTTCTTCTTCTTCTTCTTCTTTCTTCTTCTTCTTCTTCTTCTTCTTCTTCTTCTTCTTCTTCTTCTTCTTTTCTTCTTCTTCTTCTTCTTCCTTCTTCTTCTTCTTCTTCTTCTTCTTCTTCCTTCTTCTTCTTCTTCTTTTCTTCTTCTTCTTCTTCTTCTTCTTCTTCTTCTCTTCTTCTTCTTCTTCTTCTTCTTCTTCTTCTTCTTCTTGAGCCCCGGGGGGGAAAATCCTAAAACAAATAATAACCAAAGTGATTTCGAGAATAATATTGTTTTCCACTCATTCGCAATTCTGCCACAAATCACACAATGATTTTCTTTAAGTGTAAAATGTATTTTGTAAATTCCATTCTCTTCAGTGAATGATTCAAGAAAAACAATGACCAAATGAAAACATCTTCAACATAAAAAGAGCAGATAAAAAAACAACACACAAGTTATTAAAAAAAGCAATTTCATTTAAAGTAAAGGGGAAAACTTTTAATACGTTATTTAAGTTTGCCGCCAAATTTCAAATTACGCCTTTCACTCTATTCATTCCCACCACAAATGTTGTAAAGGTGTAACTTCGTATCATCACGGCAAGATGAATATTTATCTTTAAATATACATCTTTAAAAATATGGAGGTGAGTGGTGAAGGATTACAGTTGCAGGAAATGGACTCGTCGATCCGAGATCAAATCCTGGACAAAGCTGTTTGCATTTCATATAGTGCTAATACCCTTGGGAAAGGTATGAATCTATATATTCTTCTTCCAGCTAGGGGTAAATAGTAGGACAGACTGGACTCTTTAACCTTGGCTAGGTAACCAGTCTAGGAGAAGGAAAACTCTGAATTCAAACCTGTTAAACTCCGCTTAAGAAATTGACATTGTGTCACATCCTGCTTATGCGTAGGGGTTGGTAAATATATATATATACATCTTTGAAAAAAGCTCCTCTCTAATTGGCCACAATTGTGTTATATTTCCATAAAGCTATTTCTCTGAATGTTTGAGATGAGGCTTGATGATTAGTATTATCTGCGTTATTCGGACTATTGTCCGTACAACGTTTCAGTCGATGTGCCCTCCGGCCTTCTGCAAGTATTTCTTGTCCAATTGGACACATGGCCTAGTGGATAAGGTAGTTAGGTTAAGACAGTTCGAAGTGACAGTTATCTCTGGATTCCGGGTTCAATCCTGAGTGGCGGCAGTAACATAGAAACATAATTAACACAACTCCTACCCCAGCTATGGTTAGCGGAATGAGAACAAGATACCCCGGTGGACTGAATAAAGGGTTAGGTTCAAAGTTCCGTGATGGCTCCCGATTAACGATAAGAAAGTTCCCGAGTCCGAAAAGAAGGTTCCCGAGTCCGACAAGAAATACATGAAGAAGGCCGGAGGGCATATCGACCGAAACGTTGTACAAATAACAATAAAGAAGGGAACAATAGTCCGAATAACGCAGATAATACTAATTCCATAAAGCTTCAAGTCAAGCTATTATTCCGTTCATTTTTTATCATAGGAACAAACTGTAGTGAATTTCTTTTGTGTTTTTAACCAATTTTTAACTTTTTCTGAAAAAAAAATGTACAAAACTTAATTTTCTGAGCAACTTTCAATGAAAAGTTATAAACTTAACCAGCTGTTTAGTAATTCGAATCTTCAATAATCTAACAAAGGTCGTCACTTCATGTTGAGATTTACAAGAAATCCCGCAAGAACTCTTTGACAACAACTCACTTCTGCAACATTCTTCGAGTTCAAATTCAAATTTCCGGATAATTTTTTTTCTGTTTTTTTGGTTTTGTTCCCCCTCAGAGTGAGAGAGGAGGGAGAGAAGAGAGAGAATGAAGAAAGGTATTTCATTGGCTGAATAGTTTTCATTTCTTTCCGGTTTCATTTAATGAGTCCGAAGACAAATATGGCGTCACCCAGCAGGGGGGGGTAGGTCTCGTCTGGTCAGCACAAAATTGATCCTATCACAGTAACTATTGTCAAACAGTTAGGATGGAATTATATTTGCAGAAGAAACTCTAAAAGTGAAAAGAAACCATATAAGGAGTCTAATCCACAAAATAAGATAGAAGTGACAAAGATGGATTCTGTGTCGAAACATTATTTCTCATTCTTTTTTTTTTTTCTTTCTTTCTTTTTTTTTTTTTTTTTTTTTTTTTTTTTTTTTTTGTCCCTACAAAATGTAATCGGTCGGCTAATTCATATTCTCCAGTTTTCATTTCAGACCAATTTCCTCCTTTTCTTTTTGTCTGTTGTGTTTTTTTTCTTCTTTCTTAAATTCCATCTCTAATTTATGATTAGAGCATTTTCTTCCCGCCATGATGAATACGTAAAGATCACGTGATGCTTCAACTCTGTTTTGATTATCATTTCTATTGTTATTTTGTTTTTTTTATTATATTTTTAATTATATTTTTCGTCTATTCGTTTTCGGTTTTTGTTTCAAACTTTTTGATTGAATCACAACAAATTCTGACCCCTAACAACAACAACTATCATACAGACGAGTTTGTGCTCGCACGTGTGTGTGTGTGTGTGTGTGTGTGTGTGTGTGTGTGTTGTGTGTGTTTTATTCAATCAAAACTTTTCCGTATATTTTCCTTTTTCATTTCTTTCTTTCAACCAAGAATCATCATAATTTTCTTCTTTTTTTCTTCTTTCTTTTTTCTTCCTTCTTTGTTTCGTTTTTCTTCTTTCTTTTTTCTTCCTTCTTTGTTTCGTTCTTCTTCTTTGAAAAAAGATTTTGCTTTTTGTATTTTTAAAGTTTTTTTGCATTTCCCCTGACATTGATTTCGACGAAAAGAGGGGTGACTTCATTTTTTAGATTAGTTAGGCTAGCGGGGACATAGAGTCAACAGCACTTGGTTACTGACAGTTTTCGTCTATACGATTATTCAAAACTATGTTGGAATAATCGCATAGGCGAGAAACTGTCAGTTACTAAGCGTTGTTGACGCCATGCCCACTCTACCCTAACTTGTATATAAATGCTCTATCTACAATATTGAGCACTGTTTGATTATAAAATATAGCAGCCATATTATCAAAATTGCAGAATGGCAATGATTCTGTCCTTACTTCACCACACCGGGACACGCCAGTGTTGGCCGACTATCAAAAACTTGCATTAACCAGCTCTGTTCGGACACTGGATGTCGTTTAGAGGACCTATTTTGAGTGATGGCCGAGAGGAACGGGTGGCGAGAGTGAGACAAGAAACTGGTGCTGACACCCACTTCTTGATGATGATGATGAATGATGATTTTTTCAAACTATTATCTAAAGTAGTGAAAAAGCGAATCATAAACATTTTTTCTTACTATTTCATAATATTCAATTCTTTTGTTAACTTTTATTAAAGTTGTGATATTTTTTCTGTCGAAATTTTATTATTTCATACAAATAAAAAACAAACGTGAGAATAAAAGAAATTCTTAAAATGTTTCGATTTTTGTATTTGATTTTGATACGAGACATTAGAATAAATCGGGCGAGTTATCTTCTCTTGAAATCAAAGGGGGGAACAAACATGTCCCCTAAATGCCTAATAGTTTAATACGGCCCAAAAGCTGAGGAAATTTTAAAGTTCACTATCTATTCACCTCAGAACTCATTCTATTCAAATAAATTCCTATTATTATTGTAATCTGGGTCCTTCTGCTCAATTATAATGAACTAAAAATCAGTTTTTGTATTTTAAGAGAGCCGCTGTAAACTGCTTAAAGTAGGCGGAGAGTTAAACTTGAACACTGACCTCTGATATTGAGGAAATACGTGACAATTTTGGCAATGTGCCAAACCACAAATATTGATTAGAATGCATTTACCCAACCCCTCCACATGAGCAGGATGTGACACAAGGTCAATTTTAAGCAAAGATTAACATGTTTGAATTCAGAGTTTTCCTTCTCCCGGACTAGTTGCCATACCGAGGTTAAAGAGTCTATTATGTCCTACTATTTACCCATAACTGGAGGGAGGATAGTTAAATGTATACTTTTCCCAAGTGTGTTAGCTCTATGTGAAATGTAGCCAACCTCATCCGGGATTTGAACTCGTGTCACTGTTTCTATTCCATACGACGATAGCCATTACACAACGGACGCCTCTTTTATTAGTAAAACATAAAACAACAATATGCATGGAGGCGGGGGTAACTTTTAACCATCAAACTCTGAAAAAAATTTGACTTGTTAACTCTTGCCAAATGGCAAAGTATCTTCAATAATAAAAAAAAGTTAATCTCATGGCAGTTTGCTTTTTATTTTTTATTTTTTGTTGGTTGGTTGGTTGGTTGGTTGGTTGGTTGGAATTTATGGCCCGTCAACCATTGTTGGATTATTTCATGTCGAGGACGTTTTGTTTATTCTTTCTTGGTGGCTACTCAATTTTTTCAAACTCAATGTTTAAACATTTTTAACTCATTTTTTTTTCATGTAACCCATTGATGGAACCCTAATAAGTACTACCACTCCTTGATTTTCGTTAATTTTTTTTTATTTTTTTATTGTTTGTTTCTTGTTTTTTGTTTTTAGTGGTTTCATGTTTTTTTTTGTTTTTTTTGTCTTCTGATTTTCTTATGTTTTGATTTCTTCTTGAAGGTTGCAACCCGAAAGCGAAATCGAATGACGGCTACACCCCCCGACTTTTGGCCAAAGATCTCGGTCATAAACAATCTTTAAAAGAAATTAAAAAAGGTGAAAAAGTGTTCAGCAAATTGGGTAAAACTTTTGAGCGATGGGCGATTCTATTTTACGATTGGTTATACACAAACGAGGAACTTATAAGTGAGGAGGTCGAAAAAATCGATCCGTCCGGAACTGGGATTATAGCCGTTTCCGATTTAAGATCTGTGATAATGAAACTCAACGTCCCAATTTCCGAAAACAATTTAGACATGGTCCTTAAAATGCACATCAAAGGCGGCAACATAGACATGAAAGAGATTATGTCAGGTAAAAAATTTGTCAACAAAATTTTCCTGATGACAGCGTTTTTGGGGAAACCGAAAAAGGCGAAAAAAGAAAAAGGGGGCAAAGGTAAAAAGGGTAAATTCAAATTGCCGATGGTGATTTGCACAAATGGCGATCTCGAAAGAACTGAAGGGGGTAACCCACCTGTGGAATTTATTCAGTATACAGCGTGTATCACCGACACGAACAGATTTGGCCGGGATCGAGCCCCGAACCATCCACTTCAGGACGACTCGGCATGGTATATGAAGCAAATGGGAGCGAACTTTATTAACATCAACGATGCAGTCCGATGTAACGATATGAAATCTCTAGAGACGGCCATCGAAAAAGGAACGCCAGTTGATACAAAGGATAAATATTTCAAGACGCCCCTTATGATTGCTTGCGCCCTGGGCAACATTGAAATCGTGAAAATGCTCCTCGAAAAGAAGTAAGTCAAACTATTTACTTTCTCTTTTTTTTTTTTTTTTTTTTGATTAATTGATTGATTTTAACGGCATGTCAACACCTCAGGGATTATTTTATGTCTGGAGGTTAGAAAATCAGGTACGCTGTACATTTATATCAACATTGTTGTGTCATTTTTTATATTTCGCTTTAATGATATGTCAAAATCCTCTGCGATATAATAACACTGGTTTACAAAAAATATTTTTTGTCTGAGGCAAGTAATGTGAATAGGTGTTTTTTACTAATTTGGGTGTGTTGAATTCAAATTTATAAACAGTTTTGCTCTATCACCTCTAGTTTTCTGTCTTTTAAATAGTCTCATTTTAGTACATACAGAGTATATACGTGCTTATTTCAACAGTTGCAGCAGTTTATTAATGATAAAACGGGATAGATAAAGAACATTGACGGAATAAATATACTTGGATGTCACAATGTACACAATTCAGAAAGAATTGGCCTTGTTGAGGCATCCTCGATGTTTTGACGAGCTTGAAGCCATTGGAGAATATGAAAAAAAAACAAAGTAAAACTAAATCATATGTAAGGCAATAAAATGTGCGTCGTTGGAAATTGTAATACAAATATATACCCAAAAGATTGTGTAACACAATTGTCGATAGACACCTTCCTCCTGCGCTTCGAGGGACGACAGCCTCCTGCGCTGACGGCCAGTGCACTACTGGCTGTTGATTGAAACGTGTTGGCTGCGTTTAACTGCCAAATTCCGTCTTGATATATATATATATATATATATATATATATATATATAATATATAATGTTATCACTTACATTTATTGCATAATAACTAAAAAAGAAGACATAAGTCACACAATTTTAGAAATTAACCCTGAATGCATATACGCCTTTATGTACAGTATGTGTACAAAATATACAGTATGCATATCTAAAAAACTAGAGGTGATGAGTAAAAACGGGTTTCAAATCTAAATTCAGCTCCCCCTTCCCCAAATTAGGTTAAAACAGCTATTTTTGTGCTTGCCTCAATTTCTTTGTAAACCAGTGTAATTTATAATAATTATTTTGCAAGGGACCGATCATGTTTACCTTCATAGTTTTTTCATAATCTATACATATATAAAGGGAAGTCGGTGTGCATGTATGTATGTCCTACGAAAATAAAACAATTAATGATAAAGTAAATATATATACACATTAAATATCACTGGTTCTTGCTTTTTGTGCTAAAATTATGAAGATTTGATTTATATTCTAAGATATTTAAAAATTAGAATATACATAGAAGTAGCATTGAAATTCTAGTTAAAAACGCCCAGTATTTGTAAATCTTAACATTAAACAAATCAATAAATCTGTTGCTTTTGGCCCCCACCCTGTACCCTGGTGATGCTGGGTAGCTGCTTCAAGTAAGTACATATATAAAGGCAGTTGGTGTGTATGTATGTATGTATGTATGTATGTCCGGATGAAACTACAAAAAGAAGTCAATTAATGAAAAAGTAAATTTATATACACATTCACTATCACTAGATCTTGCTTTATAGCAAAACTAATGAAGAATTGCCGCGCTGTCGGCTGGGGCGTTAAAATGCAGCGACTGCACCTCTGCAGAGGGGTAAGACTCCCCCAATGGGGCCACCTGTTAGCCCGTGGGTGGCGACCCGTGATACTTAAGGATAGAGCCCAGGTGGATGAGCAGTTCATGACATGCAATACTCCACTTTGGCCCTATCTTGGGCCAGACGGGCGGTCGTAGAGGCCCCCTCCGATCAATCGGCTGGTCACGTCAAGCCCAACACCTATATGATTTTCTCAACCCTATTACCCTTATGGCAAGTCCCAACCCCTTTTATCATATGGGTGCTAGAAGGCGGTGGCTGAATGTCTACATGTCCTGGGAATGACGTTAAACTCTATCTCTTGGTGAGGTTCCAGTTTTGGAGGTTTGGGGAATGTGGAGCACCCATTTCATCACCATTGCTCCCTGGTCCACTCTGACCCGGAGTGGTAGTACCTGTTAGGGTCCCATCTATGGGTTAAATAGAAAAACATGAGTTGATAAACAAAATTGTATTATTCATTAAGAATGAATTTATTTCACAACTTTGTCGGCATTAAATGACCCACCGAGGTTGATATGCCGTAAAACAAAACAAACCAAACCTAATGAAGAATTGATTTATATTCGTGAAAATAATTAAACAATAAAATTTAAATAATAGCAACATGAAATTTTTTTTTTTTTTTTTTTTTTTGCATTTGATAATTTAAATAGGAAACATTAATTTTTTTTTCAATGTGTCTATGCCCTTTTTCCTGAAGTCTCACCAGTTCGGATCAATGCAAAGTCTTTTTACGTATGTATTTTAATGGGGCATCCTGCAAGGATCCAACTCATAATTCAGTAATAATAGATCTGCGAGACTAACTTCCCCCCTCAATCCAGGCGATGCCATGTAGCTACTTCAGTGACTTGTTCCATTCTAGATTTTTTGAAAACTAGTTTCAATTCTCTTTGTATGGGTTTTATCTTGAAAAGTTTTATTGTTTATGTTGTAATTCCAATGAAGTTGCGATTTTGTATTTTCTTTGTAAATTTAAATTATTCCAAATTAAACATTTTTGTTGCATTCCAATTGATGCATTCTGTTGGAAAGATCGGGCTGTAGATCTTTTTTCAACTTCAGCTTTGGAAATATATGACCTTTACATGAAATAAAATCTCCCAATCACTGGCGCTATTCCTTTATCTCAACCATCAATCAAATTGGATGTAGTGTTCCTCCAACATGCAAATTGCTGGCTTCTTTTTTCATAAAATCTTTACAGATCTTCAAGCGGTTTTCCCAAATCGGTAAAAAAAGAAACATCAACTGATCAAAAATCAGGAACAATTTTTCGGTTTTATTTCATTTCTTTTTTTTTTTTTTTTTTCTTGTTAAATGATTAATGAGATTGAAGTTAAAGAGCATTTAGTAAAAGTTTATTTTGTTAGATTTGAGAGATAAAGATATCAAGAGAGACAGACAGATACACACCTAGAGACAGAGAAACAGAGAGACAGAGGGATAAACAGACTGATATATATATATATATATATATATATATATATATATATATATATATATATATATAATCTTGTCTGGTTAACTTCCGGTGAATATTGCTACATTGTAACTATCTTGAATTCAAAATAAAAACGGTCAGATAGAAGAATTTATTTACTTACCTTTTTTTTTTTTTTCGTTGTAAAATAAAATAATATATATCAAATTAATTTGATAGATCAGTAAATAAATAAAAACATTATCTTTAAATATATATTAAAAAGATTGATGAATAATTTTAGAAAACTATATTTTTTGAGTATTCTTAAATTTCAAATAGATTAAATATTATAAATTAAATATTTAAATTACAAAAGACAAAGTGTTATTTTAACTTATATTAACAGCTCTAGACTGACCGTAATTTTAAGAGGGTATTACGTTTTAAAGAATTAACTATATATATATATATATATATATATATATGTGTGTGTGTGTGTGTGTGTGTGTGTGTTTAAAGTATTAAAAGTCCTAGACCCTAACTACTCAGCTTTACCTGCAAATATTCCCCAGGAGAGACAGAGAGAGATAGAGAGAAAGATAAAGTGTAACCATGAAGGGTTAAACTATTGGGTGGGGTTGGTGTGGAAGTTTTTAAAACTCAAGGGAGACAAATTGAAGATTTGTGGTTTCATGTCGACTCGTCAAGATTGTAACTTGCTTTCTTTTATCTGTTAGTCATTTGGTAATTCATTTTCTTAATAAGAAATCGGGAGAGAGGGGGAGCTAGGAGAGAGAGTGAGGAGGAGAGATAGGAGGAGGAGATACAGGAGAGAGAGAGAGGGGGGCAGTGGTGTGTGGATGGGTTAGTTAGTAAGCAGCCGTGTATTTTCCCAAGTCTGACTGGTCAGTGTCCAACGACAAGTGACCAATGAAGCAATTGCTGACTTATCACTACCAATGATGGTCACTAGTACATTCGATCGACTGCGCTACGAAACTATATCACTAATTTTGAGTGATGATTTTAAGGGATGATTGCAATTGCAGCTGACGTTAATTTAGTCTTACGATGACACTGATGAAGAAGACTGCGAGAGGCAGAGAATCGACACGGGGGGTAGGGCCAATCAGTTGGAGGAGAGGAGAGAGGACGAAACGATTGGTGCTGGGTGGGGGTGACAGCTGGTCTGTAAAGACGCATGATGCATTCAACGATAATCACATTTCTGTCTGTTAATGTCCCTGGCCATTCGCAGAGAAAAGAGGGAGGTCAGAGACAGAGTGTCAAAAGAGAGAGAGGGGGGGAGAGAGAGAGATAGGAGAGTCCTAGTCGGAGTGAAGTGAGATAGTGTCCGGCGATTTGATGTCCAGCTGTCTTTGTCGTCCGGTGATAGATAAATCTGTGGTCAATTCTCTTTCTGCTACTGTGACTTTCACGGAGGGAACTGGACATGACTTGATATTTCGGCGACTCAACTAATTCCGATAAATCAACACGGGCGAGTTCAATTGGAGCAAAGATGAGCAAAGAGCAGGGGGTAGAGACAGGGGCAGAGACAGGGGGCCGGAGAAAGAGGGGGAGAGTTTGTCTTCAATCATTTTAAAATGTTGTTGTTTCGATTTATGAATTATCTATTGGTAAATTAGAAAATTCGAAATTAGTTTATCTCATCTCTCTTCGTTCTGTTCGTTACGCCAAAGAAATAAGTTTAAGGAATCGGAAAATAATTTGGAAATAAAGAAAGATTCCAAAGTTGAAAAACTGCAGAGAAATTTGGACAAGAATAAGGAAAATAAAAGAAAAAGAAAGAAAGAAAGAAATTAGTACAAGGGAAAGATGAGTAAAATAAGAAAGAAAATAAAAAAGAATATACAATAAACAACAGAAAGAAAGAAAGAAAGAAAGAAGAAGAAGAAAGTCGTCGGAATTACCTAAAGTCGGTATCAGCCAGATAGCGAGGGAGTATATCCCCTTTTCACTGTGACTAGACCAGGTAGATTGTTTTTGGCGTCTGAGGTGGAGCGCCATACCTACCATCAGCTTCTCACTTTACTGCACAGATCCCTGTGCTACTCATACGCTAAGTTGGCGAGAGCCGGTATCGAACGCGGAACTTTTTGTTTCCTAGTCGGACTCTCAACCGACTGAGCTAAACCGGTCTTCAGGAAAGAAAGAAAGAAAGAAAGAAAGAAAAATATCATGAATTTTTTATAGATTGATTTTAAGGGCATGTCAACCCGTCTAGAGTTATTTTAAGTCTAGAGGTTAGGTAATCGTGTTCATTGTACGTTCATATTATCATTATTGCATATATATTTACCATTTCCTGCACGAGCAGGATGTAGCACAAGGTCAATTTCTTAAGCGAAGTTTAACGTTTCAATTCAGAGTTTTCCTTTTCTCGTAGACTGGTTGCCTAACCAAGGTTAAAGAGCTCAGTCGTCCCTACTATTTACCAACAACTGGAGGAGAATAGTTGGATCTACACCTTTCACAATTGTATGAGCATTATGTGGAAAGCAAACAGACGACAGAAATTTGAACTCGGATCGCCGTGTCCATTTCCTACGACGATAACACGCGCCTCCATTAACATTTTAATGTAGTTGTTTCTTAAGATTTTTGTTTGTTTTGGGGACGATTGAACGTGGTTCTATCGATTACGAATAATTCATAAACAGATCTGTTTAACTTATAGATTGGACATTAATAGATACTACCACTCCAGGTCTGAGTGAACCTTGAAATAATGGCAATGAAGTGTTACTCCACACTCTTCAGAGTTCTAGAACTTGATCCTCTCCATCTGATGCAGTTTAGTTTCATTCAATCCTATATGTTGAGGTGCGTGGTCTAATGGTTAGAGTCGTAAGAAATGGACTCGTCAACCCGAGTTCAATTCCTGGACGAAGCTGTTGGCTTTTCACATGGCGCTAATACCCTTGGGAAAGGTATGAATCCAATTCTCCCTCCTGCTTTGGGTAAATAGCAGGCTAACCTGGACTCTTTAACCATGGCTAGGTAACCAGTCTAGGAGAAGGAAAACTCTGAATTCAAACCTGTTAAACTTCGCTTAAAAAATTGACCTTGTGTCGCATCCTGCTCATGCAAAGGGGTTGGTAAATATATATAGGACGGGTCTTACCCCTCTGCAGGAGATACTGTAAACGTATTCTAAGCTCCGTCGACAGGGCTGGAAGTTGTTTTTTTAATTCATTAAATTTTATTTTATTACTGTAGGTAATCACTAAACTTATTTTAGAAATTGGTTACGTCAGTGTGGCACTCAGTGAGCATCGTACTCATTTCATTTGGTCAACAAGACTAGCTTTCTCAAGATCTCCCCCACGCCTCGTAGATATTTGGTAAATATTGTTTAGTACATCATAAAATCATCAAGAGTTGGGATCGAACTCAAAACAATAATTTGCGAGTTAAACGCCCTCATTTTGTTGTTGTTGTTGTTGTTGTTGTTGTTGTTGTTGTTTTCAATAATAATAATAATAATAATAATATGATTGTTAAGAAGAGGAAATCTCAAGAGAGAAACTGAATCGCTAATAATTGCTGCACAAAACAATGCTATGAGAACAAATTGTATCAAAGAAAAAATTGGTAAGACACAACAAACCGCAAATGTAGACTGTGTGGTGACAAAGATGAGACCATAAACCATGTATTAAGCGAATGAAGCTAACCAGCACAACAAGAATACAAAACTTGGTTCAACTCGTTTGGGAAGGTTGATCCAATTGGAATTATGCAAAATCTAAATTTTAACCATACAACAAAATAGTATATACATAAACCAGAATCTGTTCTTGAGAATGAAAAGCATGAAATTCTCTGGGACTTTGAGATAAAGACGGATCACCTTATCCCAACTAGGACGCCAAACCTAGTATTGATTAACAAAAAAAAAAGAACTTGTCAACTGGTATATTTTGCAGTTCCGGCAGATCACAGGGTAAAGTTGAAGGAAAACGAAATGATAGACAAATACTTGGACCTTGCCCGAGAATTGAAAAAGTTATGGAATATGAGGTCAAAGTGATACCAATTGTAGTTGTTGAACTAGGAACGGTAAAAAAAAACTTGGAAAAAAGACTGGAGGAACTGGAAATCAGAGGAAGAATTGAGACCATCCAGACAACAGCATTGCTGAAATCAGCTAGTATACTCAGAAGAATTCTGGAGACCTGAAGAGACTTGTTGTCCCTCAGAAATGAGGACTCTCATAATATGAGGGTGATATTGATACTAATTGTAGTTGGTGCGCTTGGAATGATCCCGAAGGCTTGGAAAGTACACTGGAGCAATTGGAAATCAGAGAAAGAATCGAGACATCCAGACCAATAACTATTACAATAAAACACTTCTGACCCACTTATTATACATCTACTCTTGTTTTAGACTAACACGAATTGATAGAAAGCAAAACAAACAGTATTTAGGAATAAAATCATTTTCATTTTGTTGAATTAAAAAAAAGTATTTTTAGGATTCTAATTCTTACTGTTTAGTTTGAGAATTTGTATAAAACCATTCACATTACTATCGATCGTGACGAACAACTCTGGACTGACTCTGTGGCTTGGAGCACAACCTTTGAATTCGCGGTTTTAGGCTTACTTGACCTTGCCTGATCATCGAGGTTTTTGCAAACCGAGCAAAATTTCTTGAACCATTTGGTTACTGTACTGTGGTCAACTGCGTCTTCACCTTTCGCACAAAAAAATGTTTTTAGTTGTCCCCCTTGACGTTATGGCGTCATTTGAACTCGTAAAACATAGGTTCCCGAATTAGACTACGTTGCATATTCGTCTATGCGGCTTTCAAATTAGACACGGAGTGAATCAATACGCAACGTGTCAGCGCACCAACTACCACGATATACCAACCACAGCGAGTACCTTCCCATGGCTTCAACTGTTTCGGTCACGTGATAAAGGTTTTGCAAATTAGCACGTGACCAAGATATTGCAAAACTTTTGACTCGCCTTAGTATATCGCATTAGTCTTCAAAGGTTTCACCTTGTTTTTCTATCTTTCTTTTTTTTTTCTTTCTTTTTTTTTCTTTTAACTATTACAGTTTTATTAATTAACAGATATGATATTCAAAGATGCTGGAATTAGAATTCATATAATAATAATAATAATAATAATAATAATAATAATGATTAGCACAAAGGGAGTACAAAACTAGACACGACTGGGTTGGGAAGGTGATCTACTGGGAATTATGCAAAAAATTAAATTTTGACCATACAACAAAATGGTATATGCATAAACCAGAATCTATTCTTGAGAATGAAACGCATAAAATTCTCTGGGACTTTGAAATAAAAACGGATCACCTTATCCCAGCAAGAAGACCAGACCTAGTGTTGATAAACAAAAAAAGAAAGAACTTGTCAACTGGTGGATTTTGCAGTTCCAGCAGATCACAGGGTGAAGCTAAAAGAAAATGAAAAAATGCACAAATACTTAGACCTTGCCAGAGAATTGAAAAAGTTATGGAATATGAAAGTCAAAATGATACCAATTGTAGTTGGTGCACTTGGAACAGTCCCAAAAGGATTGGAAAAGGGTCTGGAAAGTTTGGAAATCAGAGGAAGAATTGATACCATTCAGAACACTGCACTGCTGCAATCTGCCAGAATACTCAGAAGAGTCCTGGAGACCTGAGGAGACTTGCTGTCACTCAGACTCCAGTGAAAGTCCATCAGCTAACACTGATGTGAAAACTCAAAAGGAGTAAATAATAATAATAATAATCGCCTTTCATCTCAGAAATTCAGACATTTTCTGTATTTTTATATGTCGTTTCGGTCTGTTGTTCTCATCTTTTGTGGTATGTAAAACATAACGTTTCTGTTGCTGTATCCTCCGTCCATCTTCATGTGTTCCTTGTCTATCAGAGCATAGTAATGACCCAACCTGGGAAATCATTTTGAATAGTTTAACTGTTGATCAAATAAGGCATCGAAGAACTTTTGAAGGAAACGTCAATAACCAATCAATTGTTTTAATGGTCATGACGCTTCTCGTGACGTATGTCGGATTGATGGGCGTGAAAAAATTATAACATCATTATTTTAATGAGATCTTCAAACGTTCTTCGACGCCTTGTTTGATCAACAAACTATTCAAAATTCAGGTTAGTAATTGCTATGGTCGGATAGATAGAGAAGACCTGAAGAAGGACGGAAAATACAGCGACCGAAACGTTGTGTTTTCTATATTCATTGTTAATAATATTCACTTTTGTTTAGTCGAGTAAATATTTTATGAATGTTGATCTTTTTTTCTTTTTGTCAGGGCCAATGTGAATGTAACGGACAATTTTAAGTGGGCAGCCTTGCACCACGCGTGTCATGGTGGTCAATTGGAAGTTGTGAAATTATTGGTTGAAAATGGGGGTGATATAAATGCCCCCTCATTAAATGGGGGCACACCATTGACGAGGGCGATCGAGAGTTCAGCTTTTGATGTTGTCCAATTTCTCATTGATTCGGGGGCAAAACTTCAAACAGAAACCAGAAAAGGTCAGTCGATTTCTTTTTTCCTTTTTTATTGACTCTACCAATTTCGAGGGGATGGGGGAGCAGGGGTATGTGACACCCCCCCCCCACCCACCCACATAAGACAAATGGCTTCGACTTGTCTCAGTTTCTGCTTTTCGATTTTCTTTACCCTTTTTTTCTATTCATTTATTTATTGTGATATTCAGAGTTGAGAGTTTGAAACTTTCTTATCTACACCCAACTACTTTTTTTCAGTTGTTAATATGTTGTTGGTGGTGGTTGGGGGGTTGGTTTTTTTTAAGACATGTCAACCCATTGGGTCATTCTATGTCGAAGACGTTTTTGTTTTGTTCATTCTTATTGGGTACTCATTTTAAGTACATTTTTTATACTCACGCTTTTTCTATTTAACCCATACATAGGACCCTAACAAGTACTACCACTCCGGGTCAGAGTGGACCTGGGAGTAATGGTGATGGAGGGACACTTAACATTTCTCAGAGCTCCAGAATTAGAACCTCACCATCAGATAGAGTTTAACGTCATACCCAGGACACCGAGACCCTCGCAACCGCATTCTAGCACCCATATGATAAAAAAGGTTGGGGCTAGCCATAAGGACAATAGGGTTGGGACAATCATATAGTTGCTAGGGATTGACGTGACCAGCCAATTGATCGGGATAGACCTCTATGCCTGCCCGTCTAGCCTAAGCGAGCCTTCCATGTAGAGTGTTGCATGTCATAGAC
>CM042168.1:6529084-6549084 GCA_023376005.1 Doryteuthis pealeii
ATATATATATATATATATATATATATATATATAATATATATATTATATATATTCCCGTTCTTCGAATGCAAACTAAAATCTATTTTTTACTACTTGATCCCTTATCAAAAGTGACAATTTTTAAACTGTTAAATTTGTTTTCCCGCCTTATTCAATTTTCACCTGAGAGATTTCATGTCGTGTTGATTTGTCACTGCCTAAATTTTCCGTTTTCTTTCTTTTCCTTTCGAATAAAAGAAAATTGATTTTCACTCAAATTTTAAAGTCATGTATGATTTTTTTAAAACACTCAGAGAACAGAACTTTTTTTTTTCAAATGCAGTCGAAAGGTTTTATTATTATAAAAAAGGCGATTTTGTGGCTCTTTTATTTTCGGATTTTGTGGTTCATTATTTTATTCGCCCAAGAGAGAAATCAGAAGAAAGAACTAAATGACCTTTAATGGTCTCTTTCCTAAAAACAACAATTTTGTCACCAGAGAATCCAAATTATTAAAAGTCATTTTCAAAAGTACCAAAAAAGAAGAAATGCGAATTGACGTTTGAATCCTGAAGTGATAATAATAAACTTCATTAATGATTTTGTCTCAATGTTTTTTTTTTCTAATTGTTTAAAATGGAAAGAAAAATGAATCAAAAAGAAATTCAATGAAGGTGTGGATTTTTTGAAATGGGTCACTTGGGTTTACAGTTGTTTTTTTTTTTTTTTTTGGGGGGGGGGTTGTTTTTTGTTGTTGTTTTTATTTTGTTTTTTTTTTGTTTTTTGCGGGGGGGGGTTCTTGGGGGGATAAAATTCATATTTTTTACATTTTTTATTTTATTTTTGATGTTTGATTTGGTTGTTCGATGGTTGTTTTGTTTTATGTCATATCAACCCTTTTCGAACCATTTAATGCCAAATCAAGTCATTTTTTATAAACAAAGACTTTAGGTTGCTTACAATACCTGCTGTTGTTTAAACAGTCACCCAATTAAGTATTGAACAGACTCATTGCTGCTTAACTTCGGTGATATAGCAAGTTTTTTTCAATGTGTGTGTGTGTGTGTGTGTGTGTGTGTGTGTGTGTGTGTGTGTGCATTTACCCAATAATTCTACCATGACCAATATGTGACACAAGGTCAATATTTAAGCGGAATACTGTTGGTTTGAATTCAGAATTGTCCTTCTCCTAGACTGGTTGTCTTACCGAGGGTAAATAACCCAGCCTGCTTTAATATTTACTCATGGCAAGAGGGTTCATACCTTTCCCAATGACATCAGCGTGAAATGAAATACAAATAGCACCATCAAGGTAACCGATTCCATTTCCAACGACGATAACCGTTACACAAGTGCACCTCTCCTTGGGTATGTGCGTGTGTGTGTGTCACATGACGATCGGTGTCAATGTATGTTCAGTTCTATATATTTGTATGTAATCATGTACACGATGGTGAAACACTCAGTTCGGATCAAGCTCAGTACACTTGTCAATTGTTGTACAAATTGATAAATATCACTCTACGCTGGGTGCCCATCTCATCGGTCCCCTCTCTCTCTCTCTCTCTCTCTCTCTCTCTCTCTCTCTCTCTCTCTCTCTTCTCTGTCTGTGTGTGTGTGTGTGTGTGTGTGAATTCTATATTAGAGAAATAATTAAACGAAATGCGTGTCTCTCAGGATCAGAAGTGATTTTTCTTCATTTTCAAAACCTTTTATTACAACACACAATCTCAGTGAAGGAAAAAAACTCAAATGATTAATATTTCTCTACGCGCTATACAGTCTTCTTTTAAGTACAATACTTCGTACTGTCGTGACGGATATGGTATTATTAGCACCAAGTAACTCTTTTAGAAATCTCTTTAGATATTTTTTAACCTCTGTAGTTGTAGAGCGATGGTGGATAGAGGTGGGGAGAATGTCAATTCACTGTTACGTTCAGTTTGTTTTTCTCGCAAATAAATTGACATAAAATATTTTGTTTAATTAATCCCCTGAATGTAAAAAACAATGAATGATTTTTTATTTATTCATCTCACTAGCCATTAATAGTGAGTCTTCAGCCAATGATCCAATAAATCTGGACTTGTGTCAGTATAAATTAAAATATTCAGTAACAAAATAAAATATGACACACGAGTTTTGTAAATAGTTTGGAAAAGTGATGAGTCTGAAATTTTCTTTCTTTTCCTTTTCTTTTTTCTTTACTTTTCTTTTTTATGTTTTCTTTTGTTTACTTTCTTCTTCTTCTTCTTCTTCTTCTTCTTCTTCTTCTTCTTCTTCGTCTCTCTTCTTCTTCGTCTCCCTTCTTCTTCTTCTTCTTCTTCTTCTTCTTCTTCTTCTTCTTCTTCTTCTTCTTCTTCTTCTTCTCTTCTTCTTCTTCTTCTTCTTCCTTCTTCTTCTTCTTCTTCTCTTCTTCTTCTTCTCTTCTTCTTCTTTCTTCTTCTTCTTCGTCTCCCTTCTTCTTCTTCTTCTTCTTCTTCTTCTTCTTCTTCTTCTTCTTCTTCTTCTTCTTCTTCGTTTGTTTATTCTTCTTTTTTTCTGTATCTTCTTTTTTCTTCTTCTTTTTTCTTTTTCCTTTTCTATTTATTTACTTTCTATATTTCTTTCTTTTTCTTTTCTTTATCTTTTTTTTTGTTTCATCTTTATATTCCATTTCTTTTTTTTTTCTTTTTAATTTCTAAATCAATTTAACAATCCAACTGGCAAATGTTTTCACATTTCGTAAATACATTTTCCTAACTTTTTTATTCATTTTCTCGTCTATTTTTTTATTTTTCTATTTATTTATTTAATTTTCTGAAAATTTGTAAAATTTACATATTTCTCCGGTGTGTTCTCGAAACCTTTTCACAAGAAATTACTATCATCTCAAAATCTTGCATTCCCCGAGGCCGCCTTTATTTTAACGACGTGACGACAAAATCGATTCACAAATTGGCAGGGTTTTTTTTTTTTCTGGCGGACTCTTTATCATTTTGTTCTCGTTCTAAAAACTAATTCAAAGAATTTTTATACAAATCATCGATTGCACAAAAAAAAGGGAAAATGCTGAGAATATGTGAATGTGAGTTTATCTTTCAGTTGAGAAAAAAAAGCGGGAAAATTGTCAACAAAATGGCCGCGAAGGGACGAAAATTCATGAATGAAATGCAACACTTGAAAATCACACATTTCTATTTCTATTTTCCTATTGTTGTTGTTTTGTTGTTGTTTTTTTTTTGGTTTTTTTTTTTGTTTTTTTTGGGGGGGGGTGTTTTTTGCTTGTTTTTTGTTTTTGTCTTTTTTGTCTTTTCTTCTTGAATACCTTTTCCCCATTTTGGTTGCTGCTTCCTCGAAGAAAGATTTATTCGAGGATCGAATCGTTGGCTAAAACCGTTTTGTCCAAGTTAAGAAATGGTCAATTAATAAAATTAATGATTATAATATGGAAATGGTTAGATCAGTAGGATCATTGAAGAAACAGTGATATTAGAATTTTACAATTGAGATAATTAGAACAAAAATGGTTTGAAAATTGGTAGAGGGGTGGGTAAGGGATCATTAGAATTTCCAAAGAACTTTAATTAAATTTCTGTTTGTTTGATTTGATTGTGAGAAATATAAGAAGCACAAAAACATCATAATTCGGAAGATCTCAAACGTTTCGAGTATTTCTGTGAAATGTAATGAAATGCAAGTTAAGAAATTTTCAATTAATAAAATCGATGATGATCATATGGAAATGGTCAGATCAATCTGAACATTAAAGAAACGAGAGATTTCAGATTCTACCATTGAGGTAGTTGGAACAAAAATGTTTTGAAAGTTTTAGAAGGGGTCGGGGATCATTAAATTATCGAAGACCTTTAATTAAATCTCTACTTGTTTGATTTGCTTGTGAGAAATTTCAGAAACACAAAAATATTCTAATTTTGAAGATTTTCAGACAGAATTTCTGGTATTTTATAAAAAATATTTTTTATGTGTCCACTAATTTGATTTAAGAAAGAGAAAAGATCTGTCGGACGTCAATGAACAACGGATGTTTATTATTTATCGACGACAGGGCATTTTAAACTCTTACAAATAATACTTTTTTTAAATTTCCAATGACGTCATCACAAGGAAATGTTTCTTTTAGAAAGCCAAAACTTTAAAGAATCCGAAATTCCATGTTACATTTGGAATCGGTCGGGAAATACGGACCCGATGCTTAGAGCTTATTTTATAGATACTTAAGAATAAGTTTAGTTTTGTCTGGCACAAGGCCACGTGTTACAGATAATTCATTGAAGGTTGAACTATTTATAATAGTAAATGTCTGCATGGTAAATGCTAATTTATAGGTTCAAACAGTTTTAAATTCAAATAAGGAAATCACACTTTTGACTCAGCCGCAACAGGTTAAATATATAGACAGTTTTTTATCGATCCATAAAAAAAATTGATTGAGAGAGAGAATATGAGAGAGAGGGGGAGAGAGAGGGGGAAGAGCGTTGGGTGTGTTTTTGTCTGTGCGTAGATATGCAAGATCCGAGTTCGAATCTTGTTCCAGTCTGCTATTTGGCAACCGGATTATGGTTTTAAAAAAGAAAAATATTTTGCCGCGAAAAATAAGATCGAAATCTGATTACAATTCACCAAATATGTCACCCGTTCATCCAGCGATCGATTTCAACCAAACTTTTCAGAAATTGTTAGAGTAATGTCTGGAAATATTTTTAACTCTATTCGGATATCCAGCTTAGATTGTTTGTTTTTGGTGGGACCTATTATCTTCTATGTTTTACTGTTCACCTCACTGTAAAAGTGTGTCTGTCACACAGTGCTTACCCACTCTCTTGGTAATCGTTACAATAAGCAGATAGATTTCTCCCTCTGCATTAGACTCTCTATGTTGTGGCTAGGTGTCGAGCCACTAAGGGGAAATTCATCTCATCTCAATAGTAATCAAGCTTAAAAATTAAAAGAGCGAAGAAGCCCAATATTTTAATTTAGTTTAATATTACCACTAAAAAAAATAGATTAAATGTTTATTCGGGATATTTATTAAATGCATTGGGATTTCTCAATGAATCTGAAACAATCCAGTTTGTCCCGATTGTTTCAAACAATTTAATAACTTGTAATGTATAAACGATAAAAACAAATAAAACGTCTTTTAAATCCGAATAATTATCCAAAATTTCAATAAAAGCGATTCTATGTCCTTTATTTTTAATGATGCCCATCTAACAACTCATATTATGAGTAAGTACTGCTCAGAGCATGAGTAGCATAGCTAGGATCTGTACGATCAAGTGGAGAGCTGGTGGTAGACATGGCACTCCACCTCAGACACAAAAACAATCTCCCTAGACTAGCGCTTCTGAAAAGGGGTTAGACTATCTTATACCGACAATAGGCCACTTTGCCGACTTTATTTTCTGTTTATGAATTACTAGAAGCGGCTACCCAGCATCGCCTAGGTAGAGTGTGAGGGGGGAAACCCTGGTGTATTGATTTGTATACTTTTGAGATTTACAAATGTTGGACATTTTTAAGAAGAATTTAAATGCTATTTCTATGTATATCTTCATTTTTAAATATCTCCAAATATAAATCGAATCTTCATAATTTTTGCACAAAAAGCAGGCACCGGTGATATTTAATGAGTATATATATATATATATATATAATATATATATATATATATATATATATTATGTTAATGGTACACGGTAATAACCTATTCGAGTTTCACCATAAGGATCTTCAGGGTTAAATCCACTGGATTAATCAAGATATTGATTAATTGCAGTTGATTGCACGAATCAATATCTTGATTAATCCAGTGGATTTAACCCTGAAGATCCTTATGGGGAAACTCGAGTAGGTTATTACCGTGTACCATTATCATAATAAAGTTGCTCTACCAACATATTGAGCACTTTATATTTGCTATATCGTTGCCTTATCATTGTGAATCTTGCATCAACTAACCATTGTGACCTGTTTCACCGGTAAGTAACCTTTTCCACAAATACCATATATATATATATATATATATATATATATATACTTTGTCGTTAATTGTTTTATTTTCGTAGTTTTCATCCGGGCATACATACTTACATACACACGCACACACATACACACACGCACACACACACACACACACACACACACACACAAACACATATATATAATATATATATATATATATATATATATATAGAGAGAGAGAGAGAGAGAGAGAAGATAGATAGATAGATAGATATATTTGGAGAATATGTGCTTAATTGAAGTCGTACCTAATTTTGAAAGTTAATTAATTACTAATTAATTAATTAGGCGGGCATACCTATTCAAATGTAAGGCTAAACAAATAATAGGCCGAAATGTACATACAGAGATTGATTTTTCTCGATTTTTTTAGCCTTACATTTGAATAGGTATGCCCGCCTAATTAATTAATTAGTAATTAATTAACTTTCAAAATTAGGTACGACTTCAATTAAGCACATATTCTTCTAAAATTGTCGGCTAAAAAAGCCATATCAAAACACATCGTTTGTGTATTTACTTCTCATATATATATATATATATATATATATATATGCCAACTGACTTTTATGTTTGCAAACTTTAATAAATGTGACTTTAGATTCTTTATTATTAATAATAACCATTTTCCAACCTGTATGCAATTTGGCTAAGTTTTCCTGGTTGTCTTAATTTAATATCTACAGATTGTTTCTTGGATAAACATCGGTTGCAACAATCAGAATTTTCTTTTTAGATTAAAGCAAAAGCAAAAAGCAACAAACTTTCTTCATTTAATAAAGATAATTCAAACTGATGAAAGATTTTGATAGATGAGTGAGAAAAGAAAAGTTGATTGATATAAGAAATTTCGAGTTAATTAATCGATAATTCTTTTCGATGGATTCATTGATTGTTCAACTGATTAGTTCAGGGAATTTGACAAAGTTGTTCATCTAAACATTCCAACAGAAATAGAAAAAAATTCATCAAAAAGATGAAACTTTTTATCCGAAAAGAAATCCGTCAAAATACCAATTACACCCTCCCCTTCCACAACTTATGATGAAGAGGAAGAAAAAAATAAACATACTAGTTGCAATGTCTTCTTCTTCTTCTTCTTCTTCTTCTTCTTCTTCTTCGTCTCCCTTCTTCTTTCTTCTTCTTCTTTTTCTTCTTCTTCTTCTTCTTCTTTTCTCTCTTCTTCTTCTTCTTCTTTACTTTTCTTCTTCTTCTTCTTCTTCTTCTTCTTCTTCTTCTTCTCTTCTTTTACTTTTCTTCTTCGTCTCCCTTCTTCTTCTTCGTCTCCCTTCTTCTTCTTCTTCTTCTTCTTCTCTTCTTCTTCTTTTACTTTTTCTTCTTCGTCTCCCTTTCTTCTTCGTCTCCTTCTTTCCTTCTTCTTCTTCTCTTCTTCTTCTCTTTTTCTTCTTCTTCTTCTTCTTCTTCTTCGTCTCCCTTCTTCTTCTTTCTTTCTTCTCTTCTTTTTCCTTCTTCTTCTTCTTCTTCTTCTTTCTCGTAAGTTAGGGGATGGAGGGGGGATGGATATTGTCGGATTCTAAGACGCAGCAAAATAAGGGCAAAGATTAAAATGAGATAAGGATTTTCTTTTGGGGATAAAAAGGTGCGGTTAATGGATGATTAGATTAAAGATTAGCACCACCTCCACCCCCACCCACACCCCACACACACCACACACGCGGCGTTCATCTGGTGGGGGATGGGGGGGGCTCGATCGATCGCTACATCACACCTTTTACACTTTTCAAATCCTTTGTTTCAATTCTTGTTTCTTTTCGTTTCTTTTTTTTTTTTAGAGGGGGGGGTCTAAAAAGTTGAATTTTTGTTCTGTTTCTTATCAATCCATTCTTTACTAACGATACAACCGTTACCATGGTGATAAATACCAGCAATAATCAATCGTTAATTAAAAATAAAAGAAATCTAATCGGTATTTTCAGTGCAAATCAATCTTCTTCTTTTCTTCTTCTTCTTCTTCTTCTTCTTCTTCTTCTTCTTCTTCTTCTTCTTTCTTTCTCTCTTTTCCCTTCTTCTTCTTCTTTTTTCTTTCTCTCTTTTCCCTTATTCTTCTTCTCCTCCTCCTCCTCTTTTTCTTTCTTTCTTTCTTTCTTTCTTCTTCTTCTTCTCTTTCTTTCTTTCTTTCTTTTTCCTTATTCTTCTTCTTTTTCTTCTCTTCTTCTTTCTTTCTTTCTTCTTCTTTCTTTCTTTTTCCTTATTCTTCTTCTCCTCCTCCTCTTCTTCTTTCTTTCTTTCTTTCTTTTCTCCTCCTCCTCTTCTTCTTCTTCTTCTTCTTCGAATATTTATTAATATTATTACTATTATTATTTTCTATCTTTTTCCTCTTCTTTTTCTTCTCTCTCTTTTTTTTCTTCTTCTTCTCTTCTTCATTCCCCTTTTCCTTCTTTCTCTCGTTTTTCTTCTTTTTCTTCTTTCCCGCCATTTCCTGTTGGCGGCAATTTGAAACTGACAACAATCATTTCATTCATCTGTTTGTTGTTTTACCAACCTGTTCTCTTTCCTTTAATCTTTCAAATCAAAAGAAAATATTTAAAAGAAAAACAAAACAAAAAAAAGACAAAGAGGAACGATAAAAACTTTTCCTAATTCAAAAGGAAATGGATTGTCTGGGAGGAGTCAGGGGTGTTAGGGGGGGGGGAGAAAAGATAGAGTGCATGTGTGGGTTGGGCGGGGGGGTGTCCGTGCGGGAGTCTCTATGTGAGAATAGTATATTCTGTGTGTATGAGATAAGAAAGAGCACGAATGCATGTGTTCACGTGCGTATGCGTGTGTATGTGCGTGCATGGATGTGTGTGTGTGTGCAGTTGCGTCTATGTGGGTATGCATGTGCGTCTGAGTGTGTACGTGTATGTATGCGTGCATTCGCGCGTGTGTGCGTGCTTGTGCATGTGTGAATGTATGTATACGTGCGTGTGTGTGTGTGTGTGTGGGTGTGTGTGGATGTGGGTGCAGTTGTGGATGCATGTGAGTGCCTGCGTGTGTACGTGTATGTGCGCGCGCATGGGTGGATGCACGTGTGTGTGTGTGTGTGTGTGTGTCTGTGTGTCTCTGTGTGTGACGCATCATGTTAAAGATATTTCAAATCCAGCTAAATTATTTGTTTAAAAATAACATTCAACACCGCTGAAAACTTTTGCGGCTGGAGAAGCAACAGTCTCACCACCAGTTGAGCTAATGGCTTGGAATATCAGAAAGATTCTCACAGCACCAAATTCTATGCAGTCGTTCAATTGTGTATTGGGAAAAAGATAATTGGTTGCTGCAGTCAGTTGTTTTTCTTTAAATCCTCTCTCATTTTTTGCTCAGCTCAGCGCGAATTAAATGTAAACAAAAAAATTGGAATGTATTTGATCGAAACATAATAATTAAACCATTAACTAGTGAATGAAAATTTTTCAATTTATTTATTAAATGCGAATGTCTAAAATGTCAACTCTTCCAAGTTGTAACCGTATCAGTACTACTATATGATTGCACCACTTGGACTTTTACGAAATGTCTAAAGAAAAGGCTAGATGGAACTACATAAAGCTTCTGCATGTTGTTTTAAACAAATCCTGGTAGCTGCCTCCAACAGCTGTACGGACACTTACATCCCATCTCTCAAACCATCCAAGTAAGACGATAAAGACATGCTGGGCATCATTGGAGAAGTAAGGATGAACTCATAAGTGACGTTCTCATATGGACTCCTACACATGGACACACCAGTGTTAGCCAGCACTAACTTACACTCATCGGCTCTGTACGGACATTGAATACCGTCTAGAGGATTTACCAAGAGTGGATGATGATGATGATGATGAGGATGAGGGGAGGAGGAGGAGGAGGATATATTATTCCTCATAAGACACTCGGAAATTGATGATTAGAACGTCAATGGTGACAGATTTTTATATTATAAAAACCACCCAACACGTTTGTTGTTTTTGCTGTGTGAATTGCTGAACAAAAATGTAACTTTAGGCAACCACTCTACTGTCACCAAATTTCGGTGAAGTCGCACTGAAAGCATTGGTTCCCACTAGATCACCGAAGTTAAGCAGCGATGAACCTGTTTAATACTTAATTGGGTGACCACTTAATCAACAACAGGTACTGTAAGCAATCCAAGCCCTTTGTTTATCAAAATGATTTGATTCGGCATTAAATAACCCGAAAAGGGTTGATATGCCGTATAACAAAACAACAGAGGCTTCGGTCTCTAGACCCCTGAGTAATTAAAATGGACAAGGCTGGATTTATTGCTCGGTGCTTGGGGCACACTTAAAGGTGAATACCGACGGGAACCACACATTTTTTTCACTATCCATAGCATGAGATTCGGTTTCTGCGAAGCTTCTCATATTAAAAAGACCTTGTGTCACATCCCGGTTTGATGGGAGGTTAGGAAATTATTATCCCGGATTGGCGGTGGAGTTAGGCAAATACCTACCCCATGGCTAAGTGAGTGGGTCGCTAAACACCAACAACTTAATGTTATTAAAGGAGAATCCATTATGGGGGGGGGTCTTTAAATCGAACATAAATTCTAAATATTTTCTAATGTATATTTTCAAATCTTTATCCCAAATGAAAATTCATTAAGCAAAAAATAAAATAAAAATATATTCACTTATTTGGAAACTGATTTTATCTAAAAAAAAATTTCCGTTTGACACCCGAAAGAAATTTTTAATGAGAAAAGAAAATGAGAGAAAAATTCCACGAATCCAAATTGCATAAAAACAAAATGGCGGAGGGCTGATTAATTTGGCGCGAAAAGTGAGAGACGCCTGGTGGCAAAATGAGTGGTGGGGTGGGGTGGGGTGGGGATGGTGTTATGGAATCAAACGAAATTATTTCTGCGACGAACGGTAAAAGTGACACTAAACTGTCACAATGACACGGCATTTTTGTGTGAGTTACCAAAAGTGGGTTGTTACTTTATCATTTGGAAAAGAAGCGAAAATGTCAGACACAAGGCCATGGGGGAATAATAGACAACAACTACAACAACAAAATCAAATAATATTGATAGAATTTAGGAATATTCGTGAATATCGATTTGTTATGTCTGTTCTGGTGTAAACGTGTAGATATTTCATTTTCTTCAAAAATATAGAAGATAACTTTTATTTAATTCATTTATACGATATCATTTTTATTATTATTATTATTATTATTATTATTATTATTATTATTATTTAAAAAATACCTTCCGGACGGTGAAAAAAATAATTTTTGAAAAATATTGCCTGAGCGGAGTGGGGAAAAATTAAATGAATAGTATTTGATATTAAAAAAAAATAACTTACTTCCTTAAAAAGCATTATTCACTCCACTCCACTGAGATGTTTGTTTTGTTTTACGTCAGACGACACTGTTTTTTTTTTTGTTGTTTTTTAAATACACCCATTTTTATATAATTCCACAAAATTCTATTAAAATTGAACGAATATCTTAATTTTAGTGTAAAAAATATTATACTTTTAAATTTTTATCTCGGTTTTATCAAAGTCCAAAATTACGTAAAAGGATTTTTGTAACACTCTTTCGTAAAAAAATGTAAACAGATCTTTGAAAACTTAGATATGCGCAAATCTAAACCGGATACAGTTAAATACACAAACCTTTTCAAATTTAATGTTGAAAAAAAATGTGACAATTTCTTGTTTGTAAATAATTTTCTCGAAAAACTCTATACGTTAGATAACTTTAAATATATATAAAAATAAAACAAACTATGTATATTCAATAATACCATGCATGTATTTATTAAATCTTGTTTTAACAAACAACACGGGCCGTTTAATGTTGCATACTTAATTCCTGACTATATATAATACAAGGTTTGTTCTTTGTTCTATGTATTAATCAAATACTCATTGATAAACATATACAATTCCTGAGCGTATTGTGACGTAGGCAGTGATGTAGTTTCGGTTACAGATAAACACCAAATCTCCATTATATATAGATTTATTCATGTATATACGTTTCCTGATCAATGCATAAAGGTTTTATGCAAACAGTTTGTCTCTCATTTTGTCAATTTTCATGAACAAAAACTCTTATGATGTTCTTAAATAATCCAAGCAAAAACAATGAAGATAGGAAAACTTAATGTAATGGTTTCTAGAATTTTTAACAAAATATTTTTATTCATATAAATTCATAGCATCTTTATTCGGTTAACAAAGTCTTTTTTCTTGATTCTTCGAGTCTTCCATCGTCATTTGAGTAAATTGTGATTGATTATTGATTGATTTTAACGGCATGTCAACCCGTCTATGGTTATTTTAGGCCCAGATGTTATGGAATCGTATTCATTGTAATTCCCAACGAATTATCAATAACAATTTAATTGCCTGATCAAACGTTATAGAAAGGGTACAAGATTAACATGAAATACTAAAGGATTACATAAAGAATGAATTGAATAGAAATGCCCGAATGTGGTTGATAGAGTCTTTAGGTTAAGTTATAGAATCCTTGATATACGTATGTATGAGAGAGAAGGAAAATGTTCAATAAGTAATGATATTATGTGTCATGAGACGAGTGGTTGTTGGGGGGTTGCTCAAAGCAATGTAGCGAGATGGAAGGTCCTGAGTTTTGCGAGGACTACTATTAGAAAAGGAGGAAGAAGAAATAAGAGTGAGTAAATGTTTTTTTTTTAAGTGATGAACACAAAACGGTTTGTCGGGAATTTGACCGGGTCGTGACCCCCCGAATGGAGAATTGAAAGCCAACCTGAAGTTTCGGGTGTTGACCGGAACCGGAAGTCACGTGTTGACGTGGAACGATGAAGAACAAGATCGGTCCTTTTTTTTTTTTTTTTTTTTTTTTTTTGCTTTCCGAGGCCTAGGGGACGCACGGGCCTCTGGTCCCTAGTGAGGAATCACATTAATTTATCAGTGTTCTCTCTCTCTCTTCTCTTCTCTCTGTCTTTCCTTCTCTCCGACACAGCCCACGAGGCGAGCCCTGGAAATAAAAGCTAAGCAGCTTGTGACGATATATTTCTCGCGTTGTACTTTTTTATCGACAAGATGACCGCCACGTGCCGAACACCTTTTTAGTGTCGTGAATTTGGAAGCACGTTAACAAGACCCGCTATTCAACATAGATCGCTTTTGGACTGAGACCATATACCGCCACGTTACATATATTCGTTTTGGTACCGTGAACATATTAGAACGTTACAGGCAATGCGAACAGGAAGGTCTGTTTCAATGCATTGGCGCAATCCAAAAGTCATTTCACTTTAGCATGCCCTTCTTTTATATGACTCTTTGACCACGCCCTCTAGTAGCCATTGTTGAGAAATGTTTGGGTATAAGGTGTGTGATGAATGCCTGCTCCTACTTATAGACTCGGCCACAATCATGTGATCTAACACTTGGCCAATCACAGGCAGTACTCTGAGATTGATACTATACTTAACCGACCCTACTAGCCATAATTACTTTTGACCTTCGTGGACGACGGACATAGGATTAAATCACTGGACCTTTACCAATACGCAGGATAGGACTTATACGCTTTCCAAAGGATTCCATAACTCAGGACTTTCGTTAAGCCCTTTTCAACTGGCCAACGATGACATTTAAAAACTTTACAGCCATTCACAGTACTTTGGCAGACCTGGGGTAATGACCTTTTGTATCACCTCGCACAAACTAGCAGAACTGTACCATAAGTAAAATATGTAATCCCTACTTAACGAATGCGTATAATTTTTGAATATATCTATTTGAATTGTGTTAATTATTATTCTATATTACTGACGCCCTTGACCAGGATTGAACCTGCAGTCTAGAGATAACTGTTACTTAGAACTGTCTTAACCTACGCCTTTATCCACTACGCTATGTGTTCAATCGAACAATTCAGTGTGAATTTTGGGAACTTATAAATTTAATGTCCTATTAAACCTAATGTTTTGTGATGGCTCCCGATTACGACAAGAAAATTCCGAGTTCGAAAAGAAGGTTCCCGAGTACGACAAGAAATACCTGAAGAAGGCCGGGGGCACATTGGCCGAAACGTTGTACAGATTGTAACAATAAAGATGAGGACAATAGTCCAAATAATTCAAATAATACTAATTATCAAGCCTCATCTCAAAAATTCAGAGAAATAATATCTATTTGACTCATAGATGAGACCCTATTCTGAATCAGAGTGGACCTGGGAGTAATGTAATCGAGAAAGTAAATCCAAATCGTTCAAATTTTGACCAGTTCAGAACTAACCTATTTTATTTATCGTTTGTCAATTTTTATCTCGGCTTATGAACGGCACACAAAAGTTAACTGATTGTATAAGTAATAAGTAATAAATAGCTGTGTAAACTTCAAAATATCTTTTTAAGATTTACCTAACACAAATTGAGATACATATATACACACACACACACACACACACACACACACACATATATATATATATTATATAATATATATATATATATATATATATATATATATATATAATGTACCGCAAAATATTGAAAAGTGATACCTTCTCCAGATCTTTTCGATTTTCTATTATTATTATTTATTTTTCTTCCAATGCAAATGCGCACCTTCGTTTTGCCTTAAGACCCAGGGAAGGGGCGGTGGAGGGAGGGGGACCTTTGGGAAATGCACAAAAATAAATGTAAGAAAACAAAATTGGAAATAAATAAAAATAAAATCCCTTCTTGTCTCTTTTCCCCAATTTTCAATGTATAATTATATTTTCAGTTGCTCGGCTTTTCTTTCTTTCATTACAAAAAAATATTCTAATGTAATGTAAAACCAGGTAAAAAAGAAAAAAACATTAAATATTTTGTAAAAGATATCAGAAAATAATTGACGTCGTTTCAATTTCGTCGGAAAGAGAAAAAAAATTGCTTTTACCTTATCGGTAATTTTTTTTATTTTTTTTTATTTAATGATATTTGATAAGTAAATTATCCTTTTCCCCACCCCACTCCAGATCTTTGCACACAAATACACACATACAAACTCACACACACACAGACACACACACACACACACACACACACATACACACATACACATAGATGCACACTGACACACACTATGGAGGATCCGTTGTCTTTTCCAACGGAAATTTGAGGACCATTTTAATACCACCCCCACACTTACCCCCCCCCAAAAAAAATAAAAATGTTTCTTGTTTTTTTTTTCACTCAATTCATTTCCTCTTTTTCATTCCCAAAATTTGTATTTTTTGTAAACTTTTCCAACAGTCTGAGACATCTCTCTCTCTCTCTCTCTCTCTCTCTCTCTCTCTCTATATATATATATATATATATATATATATATATATATATATATATATATATATAAAGATATGAAAACACCACAAAATGCTGTTAAAGTGAAAACATTTTATAACTTTCGCTGATATTGAACAATATTTCGATTTTATGAAAATCATCAAGCTTGTTTATACTCCGTGTTGTTAAGAGCGGAGACGAAAGTCATACGAGTTCAAAACAAAAACCTTGATTTTGCAAAAAAGAAAAAAAGTTATACAATTTTTTGCAACATCAAGGTTTTTGTTTTGAACTCATATGACTTTTGTCTCCGCTCTTAACAACACGGAGTATAAACAAGCTCTGATGATGATTTTCATAAAATCGAAATATTGTTCAATATTGCTATGAATATATTATAAAATGTTTTCACTTTAACAGCATTTTGTGGTGTTTTCATATCTTTTTATATATACTCATACCGTCGGATTCATTTCCTTTCTTTTAACATAGTTGTACCTGTTCAAGGTACACCTTCCTCTGACAAATATATATATATATATATATATAATCAAACATAGCTAACCTGACTATCCTTCCTTTTTATAACTGAAAGTTCCACTGTTGAAACGAACACATCAGATACGAGTTTGTTCGATAAATCTGTCTTGGTTTTAAATATTGCTCTGCTTGCCGGCATTCGAGCACTCTTTTATAATTTATTCAACCTTTTTATTCAAACTTTATCTTTCGTGAATCGTTTTTTTATTCTTTCTTTTATTGCTCAATACCGGCTCTTGCCAACTCAGTCTATGACTAGCACAGGGATCTGCGCGGTAAAGTGAGGAGCTGATGGTAGGTGTGCCGCTCCACCTCAGACGCAAAAACAATCTCTTTGGTCTAGCGCTAGTGAAAAGGGGATGGACTCCCTCGCTGTCCAGCTGATATTGACATTAGTCCACCCTGACGACTTTACTTTATTATATATATATATATATATATATATATTATATATATATATATATGGCCTTCTTCTGTGAAGAAGTGACAATCACCATGTATATATATATATATATATATATATATATATATATATATGTATGTGTGTGTGTGTGTGTGTGGAGAAAGGTAGACAAACACGGGATGTTGTACAAAATGGATGTTTATTGTAGGTACAATATCCCGTGTTTGTCTACCTTTTTTATTGTTGGATTAATTTCCTTTATTTCTCCCATATATATATATATATATATATATATATATATATATGAAAAGCTTGATACATATGAATAGCGATAGCAAATCTCATCATTTCTTACGCCGGAGCATAGGCCTAATTTGCGATCTTCTCAACGTCCACTGTACTTTATATAGTAGTGGCGTGTTTATCATTGATAAGTTAATTTTGCATGTATCGTGTGCCACGTATCGCTGGCCCAGGGATAGAGTTTCTTATTCTGGGTGCTGGGTTCCCGGTTTCGATTTATGTCGGAGCGAAATCGTAAGTATACATCGCTGATGAGACTTAATAAAGTTGAAACAGTTGTACGATGTTCTACGTGGCACGTGTTATTTGCCGAGTTCGCTTGTCATGATTATTTTCAATAATTATCGAATTTTATACTATATACGCATTGTAATTGTCTTCAAGCAAAAAAATATAAATATATATATATATATATATATATATATATATATATATATATATATTAATGATTAAGTGATTAATAGAATCGATAGGTGAGTATAGGTTGACCCAAAATGTTCCCTAATTTTATGCCTTATTTTAAACGATCGATATGATGCATTATTTTTAAAATAAAATGTTTGAATCTTTTGTGTTTCTATTTCAAATATCTTCATCCTTTTTTGTTTTAATGATAAACTTCTGAAATCATATTGCTACGTAAATCAAAGATGGATCACCGTTTACTTATGTATATATATAATGTGTGTATATGTATGTGTATACGTGAGAGTCGCGTGGAGGCGCGTGGCTAGTGGTTAGAGTCCTGGAAAATGGACTCGTCTATTCGAGTTCAATTCCTAGACGAAGCTACTGGTATTTCACAAAGCGCTAATACCCTTGGGAAAGGTATGAATCCATATATTCTCCCTCCAGCTATGGGTTAAATAGTAGGGCAGACTGGGCTCTTTAACCTTGGGTAGGTAACCAGTCTAGGAGAGGGATAACTCTGAATTCAAAATTCCTGAGGTCGGTCGTTGATTGGGTTTGTGGCATTCCTTGATGTACAAATTCTTTCCTATCGACTGTGCCAAAAAGTGCGGAATGGTCCTACACAAGCCTTCACCACTATAAAAAAAATCACTGTTTTGGTTGTTCACTGGATGTACACTCATGTGTCGGAAAATCGACGAGAGAGTCCATTTTTTATTATTATTATTATTATTATTATTATTATTATTATTATTATTATACGTGAGAGTATATGTTTGAGTTTGTGTATATATGGGCGCGTACCTGAGCGCTTTTTGTCATTTCATTTGATCGGGTCCGATGACGCCCCTGTGAAGGTGTCTTGCCTATTTCCATATTTTACATCTTTCTATTCATTTCCCTTGCTAATCATCTTCAACTCGTCTTGCATGAATTCTCGCATCTCCAAAAATCGACACGCAACACTTGCCTCCATTTTCCAAAATCTCATCTCAGATTCTCTTTTCTGAAAACAAATTTTTCTTCTTTCTTTCTTTTTTTAAAATCAAATGGACGTCTCTATAATATGTAAGAATTCAATGGCTGTGTGCTTTTCTCTTTACGCATGCGCACTCGTTTTCGTCCACAAGATGGCGTTGTGTCTGTAAGGAAAATTGTTGCTCTCTCGAAAGAATAGCAGTTCAGGACAATGAATTTCCTGGCTTTATGCAGTACAACTAACAAGAGAAAGAACTGACCAATCGAGCGGCCATTATTGAATTGCCGAATGGGCTTAGCGAAGTGTGCAAAGGTTTTTTTCAATATTCGGACTTATATCCTGGCTTGTTAGTTTTCGGATGACCAGTTGCATTAGTCATGTCTGACCAACGTCTAGCCAACTTATTCGCTTGTCGAACAGCAGAGACTCCTCGAAATAGAAAGACATTATTACAACGAATCAATCACCAATGTCGCCTTTGATTATCGACAACTATTCAAGCCAAACCTGATCCCATCTTTTTGCCGATCCCATCAATTTTTCTGTCTGTTGGTCTGTCTCAGTCTTTTGCAAAAAGATCAATTCATTTTTATTGTATAGTTTGTATCCCCATCTGCTTCAATCGAGAAACCGGAACGGGCATTGACCATAGAGCAAAAAACGAGCCAGCGCTTAAATATAATGATCAAAGGAGAGACTGATTAAAGAAATATCACAGGTTGATAGTTCACTGGCATCAATTGTTGCAGAACTTGGTTTTTAAACTACCATGTGAGCAACGACTTCACCCTTCTTTTTTATTCGGTGAAAATCATGTCCAAGGTGAACGGTGTTGCCTAAAAAGTGTTTCCCCTTGTTGTTTCTAGTTCCATACTCTCACAAAACAAGTTGTTACGGCTCTCATTAGTTACCATATCACTCACAGATCCATTAATAGTTTATACACACCAGACTTAATTATATCAAACTGAATGGGTTGAATCTTCTAAGAGTTGCAAATTTCTTCATTCAAATACAATTCAGACACACACACAAACACACACTTCTAACTCAGCCGGTTCATCTCTCTATCTATCTCTCTCTCTCTCTCTCTATATATATATATATATATATATATATATATATATATATATAGAGAGAGAGAGAGAGAGAGAGAGAGAGAGAGAGAGAGAGAGAAGATGAACAGTTAGAAGTATGTGTTTGCGTGTGTGTCTGAATTATATATATATATAGAGAGAGAGAGGGGGAGAGAGAGACAGACAGACAGACAGACAGAGATAGAGAGAGAAATAGGGAGAGATAGAGATAAGGGGACAGCGAGAGAGAGACAGACAGAGGGAGAGAGTGAGAGGTATATAGATATGAACAGACTGAGATGAGACTGATAGATATATTGATAGAAACAGCTTGATAGATAGATAGATAGATAGATAGATAGATAGATAGATAGATGTTCATATCTATGTGTCCATCGGAAGGGTCTTTTTTTCGTTTTTTTTTGTTGTTTGTGTGTGTGTGTGTGTGTGTGTGTGTGTGTGTACACGTCTTTTTCTTCCCTCGATTGTGTCTTCAACATTTCTGTTCATATTAAAAAAAGAAAGACTCAAATGTCCGGAACAAAACAAATGATCTGTTTCAAAAGAATAGAATCAAGCAAGTCTTTTTTTATTTCCATCTCATTTATGAATTGACTGAACCGTTAAATCAGCCAAGTGGAAATTATATAAATACTCCGGACAGGCAGGACAAACGAACATTCCTCACTCTGAACAAATTGGACGACTCATGTCGAAGCGAATCGTAAAATTAGAAAAATTATATATATATATATATATATATATATATATAAATGATATTGAGCACTCTCTTATAGATATGGCAAACTATATTATCAATATTAATACAGAGACACACATACACGTATATATATATATATATATATATATATATATATATATATATATATATATATATATAGAGAAGTAAATACACAGCGATGTGTTTTGATATGGCTTTTTTTAGCCGACAATCTTTGGGAGAATATGTGCTTAATTGAAGTCGTACCTAATTTT